>JAAGKR010000604.1:33945-91445 GCA_011419295.1 Clarias macrocephalus | reverse complement strand
AGTGTAAAGGGGGCTGGTTAGTATTATTATTATTATTGTTATTATTATTATTATTGCTTCTGAAGTTTTTTTCTTTCATATTTTTTTAAACAGAAAGTCTTGAAGCTTTTTATTCCCTCAAAGCAGCTACAGAGGCTGTCTCATTATAAGGTACATAAAAAGAAAGAAAGAAAAAGAAAAGAAAAAAAAATGATTATTGAATCATGAGTCATGTCCCAGCAGAAATTTTTGGTTGCCAAAATGTTGTTGTGATGTTATTTTGGCAACTTTACAGACGCTAGGACAACGCTTATATTAGGCTGATTTTGAAAGTTTTAAATTAGTTTGATGAAATCAGAACAACGTCAACTATATGACAGTGTGGGATAACGTTGGACCAATACCACCGACACAACATGATGAATATGACTCCAAAACAATATCAATACCAGACTTTTGGATTGAGTGGGATTTAAACTCCAGTCACTGCGGTGAGAGCACTGAACGCACCGCTGGACCACTCGGGAACGTGCTGGCAATGCAACAATAGCCAGCAATTTAACAAAATAATAAACTGAAAAGCAGGAAAGGGGTACATAAACAGAGAACAAACCTTAATGTACACACTTAAAAAAAAGAAAAGATGCACCTCACTGTAGTATTCCTACAAGGTAAGACTATTACAACACTAAGAGATGCATGACATGAGACACAGACCCTGTGTGTGGGAATCTCCGAATGGAATCGTTAAACCTTGTTAGAAACTTGTTAGATGTTAGATGTCAATCGGCATAAATTACTAAAATAATAATTTAATCTGGCAGAGTTGGTCCGTGTCATCGTGTGTTTAAGAATTTAATCTGGAATCAACACAGTTTTATCTTATCTTATCTTATCTTATCTTATCTTATCTTATCTTATCTTAAATACAGGTTACAGATTACATTTTTTAAAGCTGTTATTACAACTATCTTACAATGATCATCTAAAATAAGGGTGGGATATTATTGGTCTGTTATCATATTACTCAGAGCATAGAGCTGCATAATCAATTTAACATATTCACTTTGCACATTCAGTTTTATTAACAAAATGTGATTTATTTCACAATTATTTCACATTATTTTCCACTTGCTGTGATTAAAACTGTTCAATGTAAACTTGATAAAAGGTAAAAATGTGCGATATGTTTGATCTGATTAGATTTTGTTTTTCAGTGTACATAATATCAATAATCTTTTTTTTATTATTATTATTTTAAATGTATCTGAAGGTTTTTAAGTCATTCAATCACCTTTAGGAGTGATTACAGCACACGATGTTTTACTGAATGTACAGTATGTGTGAAAATGATTGCTCATGGGTCCTGGGAGATACCCGTGTCATCAGGTAAGAAACACTCCACAGGTGTGATACGCTGGTCCTTCAGTACATTTAGATCTTAAGCTGACTTCATTTTATTGTCACATAACGTTCCTGAGTCTAGACCTGACCAACTGCCGCAACCCCACGTGATACCGGAGACTTGTACAGTGGACACTATGCATGATGGCTGCAGCGCGTCATGCTCTTCCCTTCTCACCCCGACACACCCATCGCTCTGGGATAAAGTCGATCATCAGACCAATGTGACATTTATCCATTTGCTTGATGCAGCCCAATAATTTAACTGTTCTGAAATGGCAGAAAAATCGAAATAATTTTGGGCCAGGCAGTGTGCATGTTTATTGACATGTTTATATTTTATCATGAAAAAACAAAAACATTAACAGTAGGAATTACACTGCATCCATTCCCACTGAGGAATTCGCTACTGTATTATGTGAGTTTTTAACATATTCGACGCATGACATCATATTTTCAAGCACCAGACTCTATAATTAAAATTGCACTTTTACAGAATGTGTGAAAATGCTGGCTGGCTTTTTTTTATATCCTCTTTGAGCAGAATAATGCAATAACTGAATGAATTAATAAAATCCATGAATGAATGAATGAATGAATGAATTATATATTTATAAGCTGAATTTAAGAGCTGCATAGCTGAATAAATAGAATATTTCTACCTTGGATGACTATTATAAAGAGAGAGAGAGAGAGAGAGAGAGAGAGAGAGAGGAGCCCTGTGAATGGCCGCACACAGCCAAACAGAAACCCACAGTTGCAGGACGGAAATGACTGCAGCCCAGAGGAATGTTAGATTTAATCGATTCGAGGATCACATGACGATAAAGACCAGGAGCGGCCCGAGATGAAGGGCTTGCCGAGAGCGTTCGATGACCCCGCAGAGGTCAGAGGTCGTGGGTCCACAGGCTACTGCAGTCCTTCAGACACACACACTAAACTGTAGGGTCGGATGAGTGCTTCCAGGGTGTGTTTGGAGAGACACACATGTCAGGCTAACATTTACATCTGCTAATGAGGCCATGAGAGCAGGTTCAGTGTGTGTGTGTGTGTGTGTGTGCGTGTGGGTGTGTGTGAGTTCATTCTGCTGAGTTATGAAATGGTACTATAGTCTTGTCTTCATATTAAGAGAATCATTTACGGAAAAACAACAACAACAACAACAACAACAAGACAGAAGTGATGATAATGCATAGAGGACAACATGTGCTCAGCTCAGAGGAAATCTAACATGGACGCTTGTGAGGATGCTAACGCTGATGAATTTTCCTTCTCCAGTGAATTTATCGTCAGTGTGCTAATTGATCTAAAACATACACATGTGCTGGACTCCTGATGTTTAAGGGATGTTTTGCTTTTTTTTTTTTAAGTCAGAGGTCTGACCTTTGGTCGAATGCAGAATGTCAGAGTGAATAATTAACAATTAACACTATTAACAATTTCCTGTGTGGGTTCCCTCCAGGTTCAACGGGTTTTGTCCTGTTTGTGGATGGATGTGATTAACTTTAAATTGCCCCTAGATGTGAATGAGTGTGTCCTGAGATGGACTGGTCTTTTTTCTTTTCTTTTCTTTTTTTTACAAACTTCAGATTAGATTTTTTTTTTCACTCTTACCAGTTGTGCAAGAAACCAGGATGCTCACAGTACTGCTTATTTCTGAACTGTATGAAGTGTGTGAGTGTGTTTTGCAGGTCAGTGGCACAGGCCACCGCAGCTTTTCAGCATCTCTCACTATAGATATACTGTATGGTGGCAGAACCTTAACAGAGCTGTGCGTGAGTGAGTGAACATCAAAAAAATCTAAATGTTATAAAGAAAATTCACCAAAACAATGTCAAATATTAAAATCATACAGAAAATAATTATTTCTTTTCTCCTTTAGCTGCTAAAGCTATTGAATCATGGGAGTACTTAGTCCTGTATAAGAGAATCATTACTGGTGACGAGACGTGGATTCATCACTACGAGTCTGAGAGTAAACGGCAGAGAAAGGAACGGAAACATCCTCAATCGCCGACTGAGAAAAAGCTCAAAGGTCAACCATCAGCTGATGCTTTTGAGTTTGAATGTTTGGTACAGTGAAATTTTTATTGAACAGCTGAAGCTTAAACTTTGGTTTAATGCCAAATGCACATCTGCTGGCCTTTCGTCATATATATATATCTATATATCTATATTTAGTATATATACACCAATCGCCATTGTGTGTTGACATCATACCAGACAAAAGAAGTACACAATACACAACATTCAAACATTATACGGATTAAATAAAGACAACGCTGAACATACAGTATGAGTGTGACTGGTGGTGCACATAACAGAAATGTGCATAATATATGATAAGAACTTGTTGAGTATGAGTGTTTGTACAATACACAGTACACAGTGCAAGATGTATGGGTAGTGCAAACAACAATAATGTGCCACATATGGAAATGAAGTCATGTGTGACTGTTTGTACAATATAGTATTCACGAGTGTGAAGTAGGGTATGACGAGTTTGTAAAGAGCGTGGTGATGTTTATAAGGGTGACTGCATGAGGAACGAAACTGCTCCTGTGCCTGGCAGTTTGTGTGTGCAGGGTTTTCTGAGACTTGAAATACTCTATAAGTAAGATGTTATTTGATATACATATATGACTTGGTGTAAGTGATACTGATGCTAATATACATACTGTTAATACTGTAAATATACAAGATGTTAATGTACTCATTTACTGTACACCTTTCCAATCGCTCACTCACTCACTCGCTCATTAATGCATTTAATTACTCACTCTATTGTTCATTATTCACTTTCTAATCTGTTTACTCACTCATTACTTTATTCCTTTAATCATATACTCACTTATTCATTTACTCACTAAAATATTCATTTACTCTCTGTAGTCAAATAGTCATTCACCTATGCACTTACTGATTTATTCACTCACTCACTCACTCAGTTACTGAATTATGCACTTACTCACTCAGTCATTCACTCCATCAACCATTCTCTCTCACACATTCAGTCACTCATTTACTGTCATTCATTCATTTACTCACTCACTCACCTATTCAGTTGCTCACTTATTTACTCCATCACTCACTCACTCACACATTCAGACACTCACTCACTCATTCATTCACTTTCTTAGTCACTCAGTCACTCATTCATTCATTTATTTACTTATTTATTCACTTAGTCACTCAGTTACTCATTCATTCACTCAGTCTCTAACTCATTAATTTATTTACTTATTTTCTCACTCACTCACTCACTCACTCACTCCATAATTCACTTACTCAGTCACTCACTCAGTCACTCACTCAGTCACTCACTCACTCACTCGCTCAGTCAGTTGAGTTGAATTCAGTTCAACATTGCTTAATTGGCATAAATGGTAAAAACAGAATGTTGATTAAATTAAACCTTACAAGCATTATAATTAAGTACAAGTATTAAATATTATAAGTCTATCTCCGTTTATGTAAACATTTAATGACAAAAATAAGATAACTGTCTAAACGATGCTTAACTTTATTTGTAATTAGTTGGGATTAGGTATGTCTAGGTTGTGTCTCCTGCTGTGTCTCACTGTCTCACTGTCTCTCACACTCTGACACATATGTGCAGTGCAGCCAGCAGGGGGTTTTCTCTTAAAATTATCTCGATTTTCTCACCATCTGTCAATTTGGGAAAATTTGGGATTTTGTGTGTGATCTTTTCAGTGTTGGTTAGATTAGACGTTCATATTTTTGACAGCAGAGGAGGAAGTGCAGCTCCATCTCAACCTCGCCGCTCGCACACTGAGAATGCAGTCTCTGTTCTTGGTTAGGGTCTGTCTCTGCTTTATATCTCTGACGGTGAAAAGTCACCAAGTTACTCACTCTTTCACTCCATCACTCACTCACTCACTCACTTACTTACATTTTCTACTAATTCCTAGAGTGAAGAAGTCCTTTTCCGTCATGGGGAGATACATTTTCTCATTGTAACCTCTTGAGAACCGAATGTCCTCATACAAGCAGGTGACATTTTCTCCCAAATTCATTGTCTCATTTTATGATCCTCTTATGAGGCATGTTAGGATTAATTCCTTTGCCAAACTTCTACCTGTTTAAGGACGTAAAGTTATAAAATAAAGTGATAAAGTTTATAGTTGTATGGTGAAAATAGAAAGACACAGTGAGAAAAAATTGCATTGTACACAATATTAATAGAACAAGTCCAAAATTGTTTTACGTAATTCAATAATAATCCCATAATCATAAATTCTACTACAGAGTTGCCCATACTGAAGATATGTTCACTTACTGACACATTTTATTTTTGTTCCCAGCACTATTCTTTATCACTGAGATAATCGTATGCTATTACTCATCACACTCATTTATCCAGAACAACCTGTTTTCTCTAATATCTCTGCTCCTAATCCCTTTAGTCTTTAATATTCATATCCTATTGGCCTATAAGTCGTCCTTTATTCATTCTGCCAGTACATGGTCCTTCCCTGCCACTGGTTTGACTGGAACAGGCAGTACTGTTCCTCTAACTCTAGGTGTCCCACAGAGACCTGTTCTTGTTCCTCTTCTATTCATATTTTACATTCTACCTCTTGGTCACATTAAACATCAAAGTCTCAATATCTTTGGCTTCATACACATTTCTATCAGTGCACATGTGGGTCCAGCTAATCCTTTCCCTCATTAAGTGCCTGTGTATGACATAAAGCACCAAAGCGACATATATATCAGACGCGTTAAAGTCGAACTGGGACTTTTAATTTTATAGAATAATAGAACATATTTAAGAGAGTAAAAACTCCCTTTATCTCTCTCTATAATCTTCTGCTACGCTAATGCACTCATCTCAGTGTTTCACTAGTGCTTGGATACATCAAGGTGGAAGGATTTTTCAGTATTCCCCGAACCCTGATCAGACTGCTTGCTTCATGTCTGGATACTGAACTTCCAGGAACTTCTTTAATGATCCAAACATGTGAAAATGTCTTGGAGTGAGGTTAGTGAGTGTAAGGGGGATGTAGCAATAACTCCCCGCCGAGTTCCTGTAATGTACAAGTGGTGTTGGAAATTCATTGTGTGTACAGTTCCCACTGTCATAAATGTCTCTTGACGAGTTATCTGTCTGAGTTCTACTCACTGAATGTTCACAGGGAAGACTGCCGTGAACTGGGATCGTCATTCATGGACATGAATTCTTCTCTAAAAACATTAGAGTCTCATCAGCGTACTGTGCTTGAAGCCTTCTGTAAATGTCAATCAACCTTTTTAAACTTTCTTTTGGCTGCTCCGTCAAGCGGTTGCCACAGCAGACCATCCGATCCACACACAACTTTCGCACAGATGTTTTACACCAGATGCCCTTCCTGATGCAACCCTCCCATTTTCTACCGGGCCTGCGACGACACTGCAAGCAGCAGCTGGGTTGTATGGGGTGTGGAGACCCACTGACAGGGGGGCTCGTCCCGAATCCTCAGATTCCTGAACCAGCAACCTAGAGCCTTAGCCAATCGACATTTTTACGACTTCAAAATGCATGCAGCTGGTTATTACAGGTCACTCTGTCATGATTTTGTAGTGATTCATAGCAAAAGATTGTGAACATAAGATGCAAACTGCTTCAAATAAAGTACTGACTACTGTATGTATGGGGCCAAAAACAAAGAGCTCAGACACAGTTGTTTTGGTTGCTGATGATGGTTTTCCTCTTCCTCTTTTATCCATCCATCCATCCATCCATCCATCCATCCATCCATCCATCCAAGCCATTATTAAACAATGATCACCAGTGATCATTACTGTACACTGCGATGGTGGAAACACCAATCAGTCTACATGGACACAGGGAGAACATGCTAACCCCAACAACACATACTGTACACACAGACCGGAGGTGAGATTCAGACCTCTATCCATAGAAGTGTGATGCAACAGTGATGCCAAGTGTCCTGACCTAAAGACATACAGTACCATACTGAATTCTGGTCCCCTTCCTACCCCGGGGCTGTGTGAGTCAAACGGATCTTCGCTCCTAAATGTGTATGGAAGCCATCTAAATCTCGAGGGATTTAACAGTAAGATAAAAGTAAGAACAAAAGCATGACCAGGATACTGACGAGTTCTCACAAAGAACACTTAAGACCAGGGAACAGATCCAGCGTGTGGTAAGTGCATGTTCATGGTCCAGGTGAGAGTGGGTGTGGTGATGCTGATCCTGAGATAAGCAGTAGATATATCTTGCAATATCCAGCAGTGTATGTTAGAGTGATGTTGAGGTGTGTGTGTGTGTGTGTGTATGTGTATGTGTGTGTGTGTGTGTGTGTCACACTCTTCTCACGTTCTTAACAATAGAGAGTGAGTAAGAGAGGGTGTGTCTCTTATGTGCTCTCTCTCTCTCTCTCTCTCTCTCTCTCTCTCTCACACACACACACACACACACATACACACACACACACACACACACACACACAAAATTGTGCTCAGATCTGTTTTGTTATGTCTAATGAAAGACCAACAATAGAGTTTTTAATCTTTAACACTTTCATTCACATGCAAGAACCTTATGAACAGTACAACAGTAGCTGTCTCTTACACACACACACACACACACACACACACACACACACACACACACACACTTGTCCCATAAAGATTGGAGTTATTACCGGATGTGCCTGGAAAAGAAACAGGAAGGTGTCAGTCTGTAGATATGTGTGGCCTTAGATAACCACACACACACACACACACACACACACACACACACACACACACACACACACACACATGCGCGCGCGGATACACACCCATACAGTTAATTCTGTTTATGTCTAGCATCAGTTCCTTTTCTCATCACTTTCACAACAACTCTCTTTCTGTCTCGCTCTCTCTTTATCTCTCTTTGTATTCCACGTATCATTATGTTTCTTTTTTCATTCACTATTTTCCCATTAATGATAAGCATCTGATAGCAGCAAGATTGGGCACGTTTACAGGAAGTGCTGTACCCTCTCTGTCTCTCTCTCTCTCTCTCTCTCTCCACTTCTCTTTTTCTATAAAAGGTGTTGAGATCACTGTCAGCGCTGAAATGTTAAGAGGGGAAGCGCTACACACACAACGCATACCCCCCGACACACACACACACTTTGACTAATGGAGCCGCTGAAACATATTAACCATGCCGCTCTTTGTCATCTGGCCGGTGTTTAGTCCTGTCATGACCCCCAGTGAGATTTGGGGGGGGGGGGGAGAAAAAAGAAGAAAAAAGATAGAAGATAGACGAGATTTGGAGAGGGCGAGACCTCGGCTCCTCGCGCCACGGGTTCATACGGAGGTTCATTTGCACTCATCTGTGAGGGAGCGGGTTTATTTTGGGTAAATGAACACTGTAATTAAACATTACTAGAGCGTCCCTTTCCAGAGCCATCATGCACACACACACACACACACACACACACGCACGTTCTAGCAGTGAGCTTATCTCTGCTATTACCCTTATCACTCTCAGCAGTATCTCTTCAACTCCAGCATCAAAAGAAGGTCGAGTTTAGCTAATGACAGCTCTTTCGTAACCCTTATCGTGTCCGGTTAAAGATGCTTTTCCACGCCGATGTCCGAAACCAAACAGATGTGACGACCTGATGAAAGATTTTTCTAAAACGACGACTCCTTCTCTCTGAGCTGTGCTATGTTTAGTAGCATGAAGCTCACACAACTCATCAAGACTTTAGAACAGCTGACGATCAGCTGAACTATATGGAGAGCCTTCTACTACTACACGCAACTCTGAAATGCCTGAAACTTCATCATCATGTGAATAATACACAGTTAACCATGATATAAATAATGTTAAAAAAGAAATACATAAGCAACATTTTTAAATAGACGTATTATGCAAAATTCAACTTTTAGTCATTTCTGGAAACTCTTTAGACCCCCCCCCCCTTTTTGACCTTATATAAGAAGATAGACACCGAAATGCTGAGATCGGAAGAGGAGTGAAACAGAAGGGGTGTGAGGTATGAAATAATCTGAGGAGGATTTCAGCTGTAGCATTAAAACACACACTTTGGGGGAGCTTTTAAACTGTTTTTTAATGATATATGTGAGATAAAAACAGATTCTGTAAATAAATCCTAAAAAAAAAAAAACAAGGATTTGGATTTAAAGTATAAAAACTTTTGCATTGCATATACTACGGAACTTCGGCATATGAATGCCATCCCTTATGAATTTTTTCATTAACAATTGAAAAATTTTCAAAACTTTTTGCATCAGTATATGTTGCAAAGTTGTGCGTATGTCCGGGAGCCATTCAAAACTTTTTTTGCGCCAGTGGAAGGCCAAGTGAAGTGAGTTTCCTTTTTTTTTTTTCTTCACTCAGTTTTTAAAAGATTCAACCTTACCTACCTAAAGCTAAAAAGCTATATGATTTTTTCATACATTTTTCGGGAATATTGGTAATATTTTTTGGTGGCTGGAATGTACAGTATTATCTGCATTTGCTTGACTTCTTATGGGAAAATTCGTATAAACATTTTCGCCTTAAGAAGCGGCCTAATTCAATTCGTATGCCGAGGTTCGGCTGTGTACTGCAAAGTGTTGTGGTCAAAAGTGAAATTCAATGTTTTAATAACATTCTCAAAATTTTTGAAGATAAAAAGAATAATTTGAAATTTAAACTTGTGAACACTCACCATTGAGTTTCTTTAAAACCTGCTGGATCCGGCTGAGCATAGAGTCAAAAAGACGTCTGCAGTACTCTGGTGTCTCTTGCTCAGTCCGTGCCTGGTCGATTGCCTCCCTGAAGACCATGTGCAGAATGTTGCTGCAGCAGTTCGCAATTCATTCGATAATTCTTGAGTTTTAGCAATTTTTGTGGGCACCCTGTCTCCAAAAAGTAAAAGTCCTGCCACTTATTTGTTCCATCTTTTCATCCAGTTAGACTCAGACTAATTAGTGACATCACCTGTTTTTGTGCATGTAATACATGGTCTATGTATACATGGCTCTTAATACTTTAAGCCCTCGCTGTAAATTTTAAAAAAAGAAAAAAGAAAATGTGAGACTAAATGAATTCCACTTGCCCAGCAGGTGAAACATAATCAACACATGTGCATAAATGAATAAATGAACAGTGAGAACTGTTATATATATAAAATGAAAAATGTGAATGAGAGGTGAGAATAAGTTAATCAGCAGAAAAGTCATTTGCATTTAAAACATAAATCTCTCTGTGAAAAGTAAACATGTAAGAAAAAATTATAATTTGAAAGTCATTCATTTCTACCACCGGCGTGAGCTGCACAAAAAAAAAAAAAAAAAAAAAAGCCAATTTCACATAAAAAAAAAAAAACTAGCATAGATTATATAATAAATGATTTTGTCATGTGGTTACTCACACATGTGACTTTCCTCCAAGAGACAACCTTTCTCAAAAACATTATTATTATTATTATTATTATTATTATTATTATATTCAGTTATTCCTTGACATATCAGGTTAGAAACCTGATTTGTCCAAATTTCTTAAACTGATCCCACACACACACACACACACACACATGAATACAAAGCCTGAATCTGTCTGCTATGATATTGTGCATTCTGAAAACTTTACCACGGTTGTGGCTTGCGTATGACTGAGATCATGTTGTCAGATTACGTTCTTACAAAATCTCCACCGAATTCTTTGCATGCAAACAGCAAACACATCTCCAAACCCATAAACACACACACACACACATACACAGACCACTATCTGTCAGCCCAGGTGACATTAGAGATTCATTATCAGTGAGCATGGACTGGCTGGAAGTTGTTGTTTTTTTTTTTTTTTGCTTTTAAGGAGTAACAATAGGGCAGTTAAACTGCCCGAGCAGGGCCAAATTTACACGCACACCGTTTACTTTTGTGCTCTAAAGTTTTTCCGCCAGGACCTGTTAACACGGCTGCTTGTCAACGGAGCCCTAACTCACTCTGTCACAGCAGACAAACGAACAAGGAGTTCTGATGGGACAGATGTATTTTACAAAGGCTTTGAGGTGTTTCGAAACGCAGGACTCAAAAAGGGCCGTGTGAGACAATAGGACTGAAAGGTTCTCACACTTTAAAACAAAATGTCTCAACATACAAGCATTGCTACAGTAGATACACTATAGTTTTGAAAATATTAATAAATGTTTTGAAGATGTTTTGCTTGTTTTTAATAACAGCAAGGTCCTGATTTAACCTTATGAGGTTTTGTAAGGAGTCTCCACTTTCACTGATTTTTCTCACATTTCCAGATTTGATTTCAAACTGCTACGATCTCAAGACTATAAAACAACTGCAGGGAGATCATCAGTCACAACCTTCTAAATATGCATGACCATGTCACCAAGTCTTTATTTCCTTCATTCTTTCTTATTAGACTAGCGGACTATTCTGAATGGCTGCATTTCAAATCAACACGTAGTGCACTACATAGGGTAGTTTTATATCATTATATCAACCAACCATGAAGTGCTGATAGGATGGTGAGGATGGTGGCTACTCTTGTTACTCTTTTTTAATTTTTTGCTGAAATGCTGATATAGATGGTATGAAACTATGTGCCATCTGCAGACAACTGGTATAATACAACAGTTAGTTCTGACTGAGTAATCTGGTTGGACAAGACGTATTTCACAAATAGTGATATTGAGAACTGGGATGCTGAACTATACAGTATGTATGTGTGTTGTAACAGTCATTAATTATGCTAACTGTTGCCAGCATGGGTGACAGGAGGTTGGTACCGTCTGCACTTCTAGATAGAGGGGAGAGCAGCTGCCTGCCAAAATCACAATTAAAACCAGTAATAACAACTTTTCAGAGTTTTTTTTTTTTCACCACTAATGCAAGCTACAAAGCTTCTTACACAAGGTTAGATCCCAAATCCCTTTCTAACCGTTGATCAAGGGCACTTTGTGTGGAACACTGGATTGTACACACTACACGGCACACTGGCTACCCATTTAACAATATTGTGGACATGCTGTTGTACTGAATATCAGCATGGCTGTGATACCTTCAGCACTACTGCACCCTCATGCCCTCCTGTCTTCATGCCCTTGTGCCACTTGGGCTGCACCCTCATTTCTACGATCACATCACAGCGGTGATTGAAAATAAGTAACATTGTCATGCTTCAGGGTTAATCTGTGGACAATTTGTAAGTGACTAAGTAGATCGAATTTGAATTCGGGACAAACCAGTGTGCTCTCGTGACCAAATCAGGAGTATGAGCAAGCGACCTTTCCAAAGTAAATGTGAGACTTTTTTCTTATTTTATGGGAGGACATAATAGAGGTTGGTGCAGTAGTGACTGTTTAAACATAACAGGAACTTTTATGGACTCTCCACTACATTAAACAACATTTCAAACATAATGTGCTTTTTTTTTTCTTTTTTTTTTTGGACAAATCTCTGCAGTGTAAGAAATATTGACTGGCAAATGTTATCTGAAGCTGATCAATAACAGCCAGTGACTGATTAGATTCATGCAAACAGTTTTCACCCTAGAGGTCACATTCTTGAATAATCAATGAGATTTTCATAATTAAACAACATGCTATGAAACATCGCATCATGAAATCCGAACGTTAGCAGTATGTAAATACCATTTACATCATATATCATCGCCAGTTGAAATGAAGAGTTAAAAACCTTAACAATGCATAATGCTAAACACTAACACATCACTATACAGCTATATCACAGCCCGTAGGTCTTACTCATGGTACAGGAATTAGCCGAGAGTTATATGATCATGCTCATGCTTGAGCAGAGGATTTAAAGAAAATCACTGCCTTTATACCTCCTCCACAAATATTTATGTTTCATCAACACATTCATCAACGCCTCCTCCATTACAGAATCCACTCTTCCTGTAAGTCTCTGTAATAAATCTGCTGAAGTCACGTGGTACGTTTGAGGCTTCACTGGGGTTTGAGCAATCGCTTGAGACGAGAAAGCTGGCAATGAATGAACTCATGATTAACATTAAATACAGGGAATCATTGACTCCTTCAGAGCATCTAATCAAATGAAAAAGGTTTTTATGTTCTCCTTAGGTAGCTATTTGTCATCCTAAGTGCTCAGTGCCTAGTGTAACTGTTAAGGTTAGTGTGATGTGTTAGCTAACTAACAGCTAAAGGTAGCACTTTTGCTGCAGTTATTCATTTAGTAATTTTATATAGAGAGTTTTAAAAAAAGGAAGAAAGAAAGAAAGAAAAAAAGAAAGAAACAGAAAAAAGACACAGAAAATAGAGAACAAATAAATAAAAGAATTAATGAATGATTAAAAGGAAGAAAAAATTTAAAGAAATTAAGAAATTAAGAACAAAAGAAAGAAAGAATAATTAAATATTAAATAAATTAAGAAAGAAAATAAATAATGAATGAGAAAATAAATAAATGAAAAAGAAAGAACAAAAGAAGGAAAGAAATGTTAAACATTAAATAAAAGATCAAATGAATGAAGAAAGAAAGAAAGAAAGAAAGAAAATGAAAGATTAAATAAATGAAAAAAAGAAACAAAATTAATGCATGAAGAAAAAAGAAACAAAGTAAATGCAAGAAGGAAAAATAAAAAAAAGAAAGAAAACAAGAAAAAGAAAATAGTAAGAACAAAAGAGAAAGAAAAATGAAATATGAAATAAAAGAAGAAAGAAAAAATTATGAAAGAAACAACATGAATGAAGGAAGAAAGAAAGTATGAATGAAAATAAAAAAGAGATAGAAAGATGAATAAATGCACAAAGAAATAAAAAAGAAAGAAATGAAAGAAAAGAAAATATAAAATACATGAAAGAAAATAAATAATGAATGAAAGAAAATATATAAATGAAGAAGGGAAAGAAGGAAAGAAAGAAAATAAATAAATGCATAAAAAGAAAGAAAATCAATGCATGAAGAAAAAATGAAGAAAGAAAGAGATGAACAAATAATTAAAGGAAATTAATAAATAAAGATGATTAAAGATGAAATGAATTAATAAATAAAAGAAATAGTAAATGGGAGAAAAAATTATTATGAAAGAAAGGAAGAAAGAAGAAAGGAAGAAAAAATAAAGGAAAAAATAATGAATGAGAAAAAATGCATAAATGAAGAAAGAAAGAAAATGCATGAAGAAAAAAGAAATAGAAAGATAGAGATGAAAAAATTATTAAAGAAAATTAACAAATAAAGATAATTAAAGAAATATAGAAAAAGAAAGAATCAAAGGAAGAAAGAAAGAGATGAATGAATAATTAAAGAAAATAAAGGTATAAAGATAAAGAAAAGAAGAAATAAAGAAAGAAAGAAAGAAAGAAAGAAAGAAAGAAAGAAAGAAAAGAAAAATTTCATTCCTAAATTCCAAAAGTATGTGCACCCATGACAATTACTTCCACATGGTTCCCCTGCAATCTTGTAGCCCTGAAGCTGGACACACAATTATCTAGGATATCTTTGTATGCTGTAGCATTATAGTTTCTCTTTCATGACGACGCCCCTCTGCACAGAGCCAGCTCCATGAAGCCCTTGTGTGTTAAGGTTGGAGTGGAGGAACTCAAGTGTTCTACACAGAACCCTGAATCATTGTTCTAAGTGTCAGTGCTCAGGAATCAGTGCTCAGGAAGTTCTTACTGTATTAATTAAATGTGTGGAATTTCCCCTATGAAGAGGAAAGACAGCAAACTTTGAAATCTTTTATCTTTTATCTCTGTCAGTTTTAACCTGAGGGGAACTTAATCGCAAACATAAACCATATGTGATAATAAGAACTACACACACACACACACACACACACACACACACACACACACACACTTCTGCTTTGGCATGAAATAGTTTTCTGTTATATATACAGAACTGCGAAGTTGGCCTCAGGCCGACAGTTATATGAAAATATTTTCTGGGTAGGTCCAGAAGATTTCACGACCTGTAACAATTTGTTCAACACAAACAACAGTATCCGATATGGCAAGCCGGTAACCCATTATAAAACATTTAAATAAAATAGATAGCAGGGAAAAAACACATGACCTGAATGCCTTTTACCTGTAGATGGTACCTTTATTTTGCAATTTCTTTTTGGAAATCTTGTTAAATTCATAGGACTCATTAGACATTTGTGTGAAGGTTCAGATATGTACAAATGCAGACACCTAAAGATGCAAAGAGTCCCAAGTAGACAAAATGCCCAAGGGGAAGTTAAAGAACAAAAATTGTCTGAGGACCTGTCAAAGAACCTAAAGTTCCTACCGGTAACCCTGTATTTAACTAAAGCGAGTTCGGTAAAAAAAAGAAAAAAGAGCAAAATCATTCCGTTGTCTAGATCACAAGAGCTTTGAGGAATGTATAAAGAGAAAGTACAGGGGATTTGGGTGCTGCTTCGGGGGTTGGACAGGGGTCAGAGGTGACTAACTGAACAAAAAGGAAGCTGGTGTGAGGGTGTGTTTGTTAGGAAGAAGTGCCACTGTGGAATCTGGCCTGAATGACTGTGGTGATGATTAAAGGATGAACTATAAGATGTTCGGCAAAAAGCCTGATGGTGAAAAAGGTGTGTGTGTGTGTGTGTGTGTGTGTGTGTGTGTGTGTGTGTGTGTGTGTGTGTGTGTGTTTGGCGGGGGGGTTGTTGTAAGTAGGTGTGTTTATTAGTGTGGATTAGAAAAATATTGCTATCATCCTCTACGTATATAGATGAATCCGCTTCTGATAGAACAACAGGACTGCCCAATTTTATAGAGGTTTATTATACAGTCACAGTCAGAATATTCATCATGAACACTAACATCAACTGCATGAGCATAAAAATTTATTATTTATTTGAACTGGTCTTTTTTTGGAAATAAAAATATCACAGATTACATTAAAGCTGATCAGCTTATTACTTTTATATTTTTCTCAAAACTCTTTACCCATCAACGACTGTACTTACCCTAGTCTTAAATAGAAGAAAATCCCAAAGAGCTAAAGGTTTCTGAAATTAACACAGGGTCAAATTTTTACATACCCCTACATACCCCTAGATTATTAATTGAGTGGTGCTGAAATTGAATTGTTTAAACCCATTGATGCTTAACATCCTGTTAGTGATTATGATGAAGTCCATGAGGTAGCTTCTCTGTGTCAACAAAAAAAGGGTTTATTTAACAGCATTAATTGGATTGACAAAATGGATGGTAAAATTATTCAGGTTACACAGCCGTTTCTAACTGCAGATTCCAAGATCAGTACAATCTATTGTTCATAACTACAAGTCATCAAGAGGTAGAGCCATGTTGCCAAGGTCTCCAAGAAGTCATCCCCAGCTGAGCTGAGAGGAAATATGGTTAGGAACAACCCAGGAACCACCGAGGCATAGGCCTGCCATGAACTGGAATCTGCTGGAACACCAGTAACACTGTCTATAGTCAAGCCAGGTTTACATCACCATGGACTGAAAGGCTGCAGTCCAAGAAAGAAGCCTCTGCTCCAAAATCCACATATTTATGCTTGACTAAAGTTTGCACAGAAAAAGCCTTCTGGAGGAACGTTTTGACCAAAGGTATGTTTGGAGGAGTAAAGATGAGGCATTCAATCCCAAGAACACTGTAGCAGCTGTTAAGCGTGGGGGTGGTAGAATCAGGCTTCAAGGCTGTTTTGCTGCCAGTGGAAACTGGTGCATAGCACAAAGTGGAATCAAGAAGAAGAAGAAGAACATCAGCCATCTTCAGCAGAACCTCACATCATCAGCTAGATGGTTGAAACTTGGACATAATCAGTGCCAGACACCAACCAGGTGAAACTTGCTAAAGGACATTGAAACTAAGTTTACGTATAAATGAATTCATTTATATTTGTTCACCAAATTCATGAGGTTGTCTTATATTAATTACATCACATCACTGAGTCTCAGTAACATGAGGTAATTCTCACTGTTTAATCACTCTCAGGAACAACCACCGAATATTTCACTGTTACATGTATAATTTAGCTGTATAATGTTATATCTACAACTCAATCCTCTAAAAGCTGATTAACCCTTCTATTGTGCCATTAAGCAAGCAAAATAGACCATAAGTCCTTTTTTCCCATTTTGGTTTGAGAAATGAAATTGGAATTTAAAAAAAAACAAAAAACAAGTGCCTTTCTTGTTTTTTCTTTCTTGTATGATGATGAAAAACATGAATGAATGATACCTAGATTATAATTTCTTTATCCGACTAATAAGTAGTCATGCCAATGTCAGTGAGGAAATAATTGCTGAGTCATTCAGTGAATTCTGTTCTCTTGACTTCATTTCTTTTTATATACTTATATATATATATATATATATGCTTGTAAACAAGAAGGGACATGAACAACCTGGTTGCAAGAAAAAGTAGCCTAACCTTCTTAGATGCTACTTGGTTATAATCTAACTAAGGTATAGATTAGCTGTAACATTTCTATGGATTAGCACTGAAAGACAGGGAATAGTATTAGCAGTAACACAGTGGTCTCTTGTGCTTTGACCAGACACGGATATCTCTCAGATTATTTATATGTGAAAGAAAGTCTTTTGACTTGTACAATATGGGACAGTTCATGACATAATGTTTTATGGTTACAACATCAAAGGCATATTGCCACTGACGGCTGAATGCTGCTTCAAACAGATGCCTTTTTTAGCTGAACAAAGTTAACAAGCAAAACATGTCCAAGAACATGATCTAGCAGTTTAGCATTAACTAGCTACGTTCTTTTAAAGTCATAGGTTTGTTAAAGGAATATAAATTAGGCATATTTGTAAGCTAGCATGCTAAGCGTGTTAAATTTTTAGCTAGTTAACTGATAGCATAGCTTTCAATTTAGCTGAGAGATAATGTGGACTACCACAACAGAACTCTTCACACCAACTATCCCTCTTAATTTAAGTAACCACAACTTTTAGCTATGAAAGATGTCTGATTTTACAGTTTGTGACAAAAATACATGAGTTCATGTTCACAAAAATATATTTCAAATAAAAAATGAAGAAAAAAAATGTAATAAGTCAAATTTTAAGAAATATAAAAAAGTTACATATTTTAGGTATAAAAAATTTTTTTCCAATAAACTCCAAAAAATAGAACATTTAAATAGTTTTAACATGGATTTTGCAACACTGTTTAAAAAAAAAACTTTGGAATTTTTAAAAGTTATTTATTGACATATTCAAATGTTCCATAGACATTCATTCATTCATTTATTCATCTTCTATACCGCTTATGTACAGGATCGCGTGGGCCTGGAGCCTATCCCAGGAGACTTAGGGCACAATGAGGGGTACAGGATGCCAATCCATTGCAGGGCACGTGCACACACATATACACAGGCCACAGTGCTAACCACATTATAGACATAGTAATCAAAATTATAATGCCCTGTGTGAAACCCTTATACTACTGTATAAAATTAGTGTTTTTTTTTTTGAACATATTTTGCTTGTCTTTTGCAAGGGTCTTTCAACTTTCTGTTGACGGTCTACATCAGAGCTAAAATGCTGGCCTCCCAGAAACTCCTTTAATGGACCAAATATGTGGAAATGGATTGGAGTGAGGTCTGGACTGAACAGTGGACATGGCAGTAACTCCCAGCAGAGTTCCTGTAATATGCAAGTGGTGTTTGTGAATGATTGTGTGATTGTGTGAATGCATCTTTTCTACAAGTTATTCATTATATAACTATATATATATATATAAAACTTTTCAAGAATTGGGCATTTCCCAGGAGCAACTGCCATGGACTCCGATCCACCATGGCCAGGATAGTAATTCACGCATGTATGACCTTGTTTAAAACATTTACACCATTCAAATGTTTTACTGCAGGTAAGGGTCTCACCACTGCACTGTGCTTAAACTGTTCTGTAAATGTCCATCGATTCCAGGCCTTCATTCACAATAAATTTTATTAAGTCATGAAGTGACCTGCCGAAACAAAATTTATTAAAGACCTTGGACAAACTAGCTGTCCTTGATAAAACTGGGTAATCATACCTCATAGTCTTTTTATTTGTTTGTTCATTTGTTAATTAATTAATTAATTAATATTATTTAATGATGGCTCAGTGTTTTACATGAATCATTTGCTCCAATATTTCTGAAGTCATATTTATGTTAGATGTATAAATATCAACAGTAGGCATATGTAGGTACAATAAACACACATTTAATAATTTCCCTTTGAGTGTAAATTATTCAACACATGCTGCTTTTTAGAGTAGCACAGTGGCACACACTGCATACCAGAGCATGCGGCCTGGACTGACTTCCGATTGTGTGTATTATTGATGTGCTCGCCTGCACGCCTCCATTGTCTCGCATCGTGCTGTCACTGAGGCTTCTGGATTTGCTTTTGTCTTTTCTCTAAATATGATTGTTTTATACAAACTGGCCCAATTGCTTAAGCATCCATGACATATCTCCACCCGCTAGTATGAGAAACGCAGGACACACTCTCGCACTCATTTCATTGTCAAAGGTGCCGTGCTTATGTATTGCTTTGCAATGACTTGAGTTTGGTTTGATAGGCTGGTGGTAGCCAACATAACTAAATCATAATCAGCTGCGCACACCCAAGCAAGACACTAAAGTAGCAAAAATTTGCTTCTTTTTTTCCAGCTGTAACATCTATTTATCTATATAATATATCTATTTTAGACTCATAAAGGTGTGTCCCCAACACAAGTGTTAGATTAAACGGAAAGTTATTTTAAGCATTCAACTTAAAAAAAAAAAAAGTCCTATGGAACAGTTAAAGGAAACCATTATCATAATCTACATTCTGTAGTAGCTAGTTAATATTTAATTGGCTAATTATCATTCATTTTGAGATTAGCAACACCAGAGCTTTACTTTGATTTAATTGGTTTCTTGTATTGAGGCATCTGTCTGTCAGCGTTAGAGCCACTGCCCAACAGAGAAGGCTGGAGGAAGAAATACACACACACACACACACACACACACACACACACACACACAGAACCGGACACACTCCCGGACCAAGCAGCTTGGTTTCCCACTCCCCCTCACTTTCACACAGGAAGTTCTGTCTTAACTGGGGTCATGGAGACTGGACTCTTCAGGGAGTGATCCGATCCCCAATTCCCCCCCACCCCATCCCCCACCTTTATTCCCATATCTCCCAGTTTGCAGATTGAGAAACTGGAAGAAACTTTATTAAATGGCACATCCCAGTCTCTCATAACCTACTGCACTGGGGTGAAATAAAAGGTCGAATAAAAGATCAGGATATTATGTAATTCACTATGAGCATATGGCAAACTATTTGGCTACTCATTTGGACTTTGTCCAGGATGCAGCGAATTTCGCTGGGAGTATTTATCCTCCCAGTCACAGGCACAAAAATGATAGGATGAAGAGGCTTGTTTAGACATAAAACTCTTATCATAGCTGTTACCCATGTACAGTAAGTGAAGAACACCAGCTAAAGACAACATGTGGATCTTCAAATAATTTAAAAGACCTGTGTTTAGGAGTTGACAAATCTTTTGCATATTTTTATAATTAGTTTCTTTATGGACAAATAAGAAAGAAAATAACTTCTATGGTAAGTTTTGCTAAAGTTTGTTGTTGTTGTTGTTTATTTTGGTATGCACCTCCATTTAAACAGTCTTTGACGCACATGGATGCTGTAAGTATATTTACTGGAAGTCAAAGCCAGTAAGGTTTTTAGAAAACCAAAACATTGGACTGGGTAGAACACTGAGTTAACGGGTTTTATTATGATTTGTTCCACCTCTCTATTCCAGTTATCACGCCCCCTCTCATGAGACGTCACTAGCTATTGAACAACATGAGCTAATTGGTTGGTTAACCGCAGAAGGCTGTTCTCTGATTGTGTTTTTGTCTTTTGGTACCAGTGAGTTTCCCCATAGGAGCAGTTTCTTTGTTATTTCTGGTCAGATAAAATTCATCATAATTCATCAACTCTAGTCCAAGATAGTAGGAAGTTGTCATAGTTTCACCCTGGTTAAAGCCACCCTGGTTAGACTCGGTGCTGAACACATACTTTTCTCTAGTACTAGTAAAACAAAACAAAAAAATGTATCCAACTCTGTATGAATCCAACTCTGTATGTTTGCAGCCAATAGTATAACTTTGCCACAAATTATGTTTAAAATCAAATACATCAGTGGCTTTTGTAGTGTTCTCATATACTGTATAACCAATACCTGGCTCTGAAATACCATCCCAGTTTCTGCAGCAGGTGACCTGTGGACATGTACAAAAGTACATTTTGGCCACCTGTCTGTAAATAAAAATCCTCATTCCTCAGCTCATGGTAATGTCATGAGACCTCCTCTCTCCCTCTCTCCCTCTTGATCAATTGCCGCTCCTGAGCTGCCAGTGATACAGACCCCCTTTGCCCTCCTGACTTGCCTGACCCATCCTGGAGCCCCGCTTCTGATTGGAGACCTTGTCATATGCTGAGGTCTGCTTTCTGATTCGTGTGTTGACTGGGGGCGATTCCATTTGAAAGATGGTCTTGGACACGGCTGATGCAGACAGCTGCTCTCTGATGACTTCTGACTGCAGACGCTCAATAGTTCAGGACTAAAATTCTAAAAAAATATAAAATAACGAAAGTGGACTCCATACTAACATATAAACACCTCTCCTGTTACACCCGCCTGTTGAATTTCCAGGCTCCTAAGTATGACTACAGATCAATTCCTTCTATTTGTTCACCCAAACATCTCAAGGTATCTTTCTAATCACATATCAGTCACATATCATTGATATAAGATATCATATATAAATTATATAGTCAGAGTTTTTTCTTCCCAGCATCACTCTCAGGTTGCTCATCAGGGACAATGTGATCATTTTGATTTATACACATTTTCTTACTCATTTCCCTATTATTTTTTTTATTCTGTAAAGATGCTTTTTGACAATGACCATTGTTAAAAGTGCTATATAAATAAAAATCTATTGAATTGAAATTGATGCCAACCTACCCAGTACTGCAGGGCATCTTCAGAACCACATAAAATAGACAGAAATTAGGGACATCTTAAAGTATAATTTCCTAAAGTCATCATGGAGTGAATAGCTATATAATTCTCATAAGTCTTGAGTCTTAGATCTTCTACAGATGACCAGAAGGCTAGTTATGTACCCACTTGGAAGTATAAACTAATAGCATGTGTTTAAAAAGATACCCTATATGAACTAAAGTGTATGACCAAACCTGTTTATTATGGAATTCAGATGTTTGAATCAGGCCCCTTATCCCCAGTAAAGGGTTTGATGAGTTCAGTGTGGAAGGACTTGTCCTGACCTTTGGGATGAACTTGAACGGAGGTTGGGAGCCAGGCCTTCTCGTCTAACATCAGTTTCTGACCTCTAAAATGCTTTACAGAATGAATGGGCACAAATTCCCACAGAAACCCTCTCCATATTGAAGTATATGTGTTTGGTTACAATGTCATTGCAGATTTGGCCGAAATACTTTTGTCCATATAGTGTAATAATGTTAATAACCAATTATGTTTTTGTAACATTGCAAAAAAATATATACAAATCAAGATGTTGCTCTTTAAAACATATCAGGCTAGCTCCAAGAATCGCCAAGAATACCATGGCTTTGTTACAATGCAAAATTTATAATACTTAATACTTAATTTCATTAACAAGGACATTCCTGCTCTCTGATAAGCACCCAAATCAGGCTGGTTCCTCTCAAGGTTTCCACCTACTGCCATGTCAGGAAGTTTTTCTTTGACACCGTCGCCCTTAGCTTGCTCATCAGGGACAATCTGATTATTTTAATTCATCCATGGCTTCTCACTCATTCCCTACTCATTTCCATAATTTTCTTTTAAATCTGTAAAGCTGCTTTGCAACAATGAGAATTCTTAAAAGCGCTATATGCACTAATTACATTTTTATTGAATTGTATTTGCTATACGCCTCTCTGGACAGACATTCCTCTGCAGAGGCAGAGGAATCTCTGTGAGTTGTGAGTTGGGGGGTTCCACTGCAGCTCGTAGGAGAAATGCACTTCTTGTCCACATGGAGGCACCGTGAACCCGACTTTAGTGATGACCTCACTCCCGAGCCCTAACAATAAGAGGTGCCTCGAGCCATATATATTTCTATCTACATCAAAACCTGTAGTTCATTGGTGTGAATCACGTCACGCGCAGATACACCTTTGTTTTTGGCACAAGAGACTGAAATGAAGCACCTCCGTGTTGTTGTGAAAGCATCCAAATAGGCAAGTCTTTCACAAAAAAAAAAAAAAAAACCCAGCAACAACAACATGCACTTCACAGGCAGTCCGCAGTGGCAATAAATCAAACGGCTTGCGCTGGATTGGTTTCAAAAAATACAACTAGCGACGCCCCTTCTTGGTGGGCGGGGTCTGCGCGTCTAAGAAAAGTGCGCGCCCGTGGCGGTTGGAGAGAATGCAACTCGGCAGCGCGGCTCGCGGCTCAGCACGGGCGCAGTAAGGAGGCGCGCGCGAGACAGACGCTTCAACACCGCGTCTGCCTTCGGATAATAATCATAATAAGACACAAAACAAGACACACACACGTATACATATATATATATATACGCCACCGGCAGCAGAGGTAGGAAATACTTTAGATTAATTTTTTGTTTATTCTTTTTGGAGACCATGTGGATTGATTGACTTACTGATGCACAGTGTGTGTGTGTGTGTGTGTGTGTGTTTGTGTGTGTGTGTGAAGCTCGTGGGCTGTAAAGAGGTTTTACCTGACAGTCAGGTGAAGAAGGCAGATTATTAGATCCCCTTTGCTATTTCAATTATTGTAACTATTCGATACTCTTCTTTGTGCATGAACTCGTGCGTCGTGTATTGTACAGATCTCTAATCAACTCTCCCTTGTCTCTTGTCTCCGTCTCGTCTCTCTGTTTCTCTCGCTGTTACAGTTTGTTGTTATAAAGAACACAATGCCAGCCGTGATGAAAAACTCCGACCTGGAGTTCGACTCCTTCCAGCCGTGTTTCTACCCGGACGAGGATGATTTTTACTTGTGCGGTCCCGGTGAAGACATCTGGAAAAAATTCGAGCTGCTGCCCACGCCGCCGCGGTCCCCGAGCCGTGCGGCGCTGGCCAGCGGTGACGCGGGGCTCGAGTGCGCGTCTGCGGGTGTGTTCGGACTCGGAGATCCGCTGGACTGGGCGTCAGAGCTGCTGCTTCTGCCGCCGCAGGACGCGGAGGACGAAGCGTGGCGCGCGCCGGAGAGCGACCTGTTCGGCGCGTGCGCGCTCGACGACCCGGTGATCCTGCAGGACTGCATGTGGAGCGGATTCTCGGCGCGCGAGAAGCTCGAGCGCGTCGTCAACGAGAAGCTCGGCCGGGCCGTTTCGTCGGGATCCTCTGCGGCCGCCGCCGCCGCCTCCTCCGCCGCCGCCGCCGCCTCTTCTGGAGCTCCTGGACTTAAAAGCAGCGGCGTGAAGGCGCCCGAGGCGAACCGGGCTGCGACTGAGTGCGTGGACCCCGCTGTGGTTTTCCCTTTCCCGGTGAACAAAAGGAACGGAGCGCAGAGCGCAAACCTGACCAGGAGCGCATCCGTGGACAGGCGCGCGGACGACACCCCGAGCGACTCCGGTAAGCAAACATCATCATCATCATCCACTGGTATTAAGGAAACACTGATAACCCATGCACACACACACACACACACACACACACACTGGTTTATACGCGCTGGACAGGCAACTCCCACCGGTGCATTGTCTAAAAACAAAAACATTCCACTCACAAGACACTCAGAGTGATCGGTAAAGTCTAAAATCGTGATTTGTCCACAATGCAAAGTGTAAATCGTGTATCTGTTGTGAGCAAGTGTTATTGGGTTAATTCCGAGAGCTCACATGACAGCTGCTCAATCGGATTACTGCTGGGGTCACTGGGTCCTGCTGCTCGTGCTGACGGTGGGCGCGTTATGTCAGAGCGTTACGTCTGTGCACATGTCCACTAGGTGGCACTAAGAGAGGATCTGTCTGGAACGGGCTTGAAAACAAACACACCAGCTCCTTTTGTGTGGAGGGATGATGTTCCAGCCAGAGCTTTTGGGTACATTTGTGTACCTAAGCAGTAGTGTGGAATCAGACGTATGTACAAAACAATGTCCGATCTAGCATCTTAAAGGATTCCGCACTCGTCCCTTATGTGGTGAAAGAAGGGACAACCCTTTTCAACAAGAAGAGTTCAACGTTTTTGGAAAAGGCTTTGTGTAGAAATCTTTTAGAAAAGCCCCCTCCCCTTTATTTCTGCTACAATATAATAATCTGAACCGTCATTTTTGGGGCTTCTGCATGAGCGTGCGAGGCCGTGCTTTCCTGAGAACGTAAGAAAATCCACATTCCCCTGATACAATAAGACACTTCCTGTCCAGACGTAGCCGTTGTTTCGTATGCAAATCTGGTTTGGCCGTCTCACGTGAGCATGAGTGTGAGACCTGGCACGGAGTTCCGGCGTGTGGTCTGCATAAAGGTGGTGTGTAAAAGAGAGAGAGAGAGAGGGAGAGAGAAAGTGAGCATACCACTGCGGGTTCGACTTGGCAGGCAGGGAGACTTGCCGAAGGCTGCAGAATAATAATAATGGGGGAAAAACACCAGCCGTCTCTCTTTACAGCTTTGAACGAGCGCGATCTTCCTTCAGCTGTCCGTCTGGAACCACTCCAAGTCACGTGTCTCAGGGCCTGGCCAAAGCCCGCGAATAATCGCCGCTCACGATTACAACACCCCTGCACTCTCACTATGTAGACCTCTCTCTCTCCCCGCCCAGTCCAAAATAAAACATAGCCTCTGGCAGAAGTGAAGAAAAAAAAAACGAAGGAAAGAAAGAGATCTTCTTTACTTTTCCATAAATCCGCCTGGTCCCGCCACACACAGACGGGTTCCTGCGGAGCACGTTTGAAGTGTGAGGCCATGAGATTTCGGTTAATGGCAAACACACTTCATGAGCGGCTTAGCTGATAATCACCTTTATTATCTCATAAATGCGACCCGGAGGCTGTTGCGTCTTCTCTGCGTTCTGTCTCTGCACCTGGACTGGCCGTTACACTCTCACAGCAGAATGACTGCTGAACAAAGCTCAACACCCACACACGCACAACTCCTTATCAAAGTTCAAGTTTGTGAAAGGGTGTAATAAAAAAGATACAAGTAGCATCAAAGTCCCGACATGTTACCTGTTTGTGTAAATCATTTATCCTCTCTCTCCCACACACACACACACACACAGAAAAATTACCAAACACCTTCTTACACAAATACTTATTCAACATCAAATGCTTCGTCCTTTTTATCTGTAATATACACAGTAGAAACTTGTGAAACATGTTAACACATATCCTGTCTGTACTTTCCTTCAGACGATAACGATGATGTGGATGATGAAGACGAAGATGACGAGGATGAGGAAGAAGAGGATGAGGAGGAAGAAGAAGACGAAGAAGAGGAGGAGGAGATCGACGTAGTGACAGTCGAGAAGCGACGATCCAGCTCTAGCAAGAACTTCAGCTCTCAGATCTCATCATCGACGGGCCGGCTAAATCCGAGCGCCAGCCGGGCGCCCCAGGAGCTCATCCTAAAAAGGACGGCGGCCGCCTCCATCCACCAGCAGCAGCACAACTACGCAGCGCCTTCGCCATACTCCGACGACTCGGACCTTCCCTCCGCCCCCCCGAGCAAAAAACAGAGATCCGATAGCAGCGGTAGCTCCAGCACAAACTTCCAGCGTAGCGCTAAAACCAACACTTGTTTGCCGATGTCGCTGAGCGCGGCTCAGAGGGTCAGGAAAAGCGGCTCAGGCTCAGACTCGGAGGACAACGAGCGACGGCGCAACCACAACATCTTGGAGCGGCAACGACGCAACGACCTGCGCTCCAGCTTCCTGACGCTGCGCGATCAGCTGCCTGAGCTAGCGAAAAATGACAAGGCAGCCAAGGTTCTGATCCTGAAGAAAGCTGCAGAGTACGTGGGCACACTCGAGGCCCAGGAGCTTCGGCTCCGTCAGGAAAAGGACAAGCTCCAGGCGAGACGGCAACAGCTCCTCCGCCGCCTGGAGCAGGCCAGGACTCGCTAGCCTGCTCCATGCTAAACTTTAGCACTCACGGCTGGAGGCTAATTGCCTGAACAGCCTGCCCCCCCACCCCGAAAAAAAAAAAAAAACGAACTTATGGACACTCACTGCTGCCACTTTCTTTGCACATTTTTTGGACGTCTAGAATGTTTCGGGTTTACTTTTGTCATTCCAGTCACATCGAGGAAAAGAGAACGTACAAGGATGGTCCCTTATTCCATCCTAATTTCTTACTTTTTTTTTTTTTTTGGTATAAATGGGTCTTCAAACCCTTTCCTCTCTGAGACTTTTGTTGAACTTCTATTCAGGAACGTGGAAGTCGACGAGGAGCACGCAATACAACACACGCCCACTTTGCCTTCACTTTGCAAACGACACGAAAAAAGCAAATAATATTTAATATGGAAAAAAGAAAAAAAGGCGGGACATGATTAGCGAGTCAGTTCACTAGGACTCGACTCTGTCTGTCCCACACACACACACACACACACACACACACACACACACACACACACACACACACACACACACACACCTCTGTCTTTCTGGTGCTTTAAACTCCAGATATACCTCTGAGCACCTTGATGTCAGTAAAGCAAAATACTATCAATCTGCCTTGTTTTTGTTTTTGTTTTTTTTTAAAATGTTTTTTTTGTACACAGAACCGTCTTTGGGTTTTTCTAAGAAAATTACTAGACTGGAAGTTTATATACCTTTATTAAGTACTGTATGACCCTCGATTTATGAGGAACTTTGTAATATAACGTTGTTGTTTTATTTTTCAGTTTCCTATTACCGTTCTTTGTTCATCACACGATACTTACTAATTTGTACACCTACGCTTTAGTGTGCTTCTGATACATACTAAAAATCGATACTTATATTTTCGTATGAAAATGAGTTGAGTAGATATCACTATCCTGTTTTATCTCTTTGCTCTTTATGTTCATTCTTTTTTCTTTTTTCCTTTTTTGTACAGAAATGTCTCTATCTACATTTACCTTGTTCCCTTTTTCTCCCTCCCTTGATTTTTTTTTTTTATATATATTTGTACCAATCGGGTTCATAGAACTGGGTCAATGGGAATGTTTTCTCTCTCTCTCTCTCTTTCTCTTTTTCTCTCTCTTTCTCTTTTTCTCAATCTCTCTCTCTCTTTCGTTTTCTAAGCGTACATTTTAGTGCTGCAACTCATAGCACTTTGAAATACCTCATTTTGAAAAAAAATAAATAGACTTTGAAAATACTGTTTCTGACTTGAGAGTTATCGATACACACACACACACACACACACACACACACACATATACACTCCTCACACCTCCAGGAGTCCCTGAGGAGAGTTTACAGGGTTAATAATATACAGTACATGGTATGGCGGAACGATGGTGCAGTGGTTATCGTTGTGGCCTCGGACCTCCAGGGTTGAGGGTTCGATTCCCAGCTCAGGGCTTGTGTGCATGCAGTTTACATGTTCTCCCTCAGGTACTCCGGTTTCCTCCCACAGTCCAAAGTCATGCAGGTTAGCCTAACCAATGTTCCCATATTACCCCTAATGTATGAATGTTGACTAAAGGTTCTACCACAGGTGTAAAAATGGGAAAAAATACAATGGTCCCTAGATGGACTACAGAGGTTCCTAGATGGATGGATGGATGGAGCACATCATATAGACAGAACATTTAGGTCAGTGAAAAACGAACTAAAAAAAAAAAGTGATTCGATTTCTTTTTTTCTAATGAGTCTGTCTCCCAGATGATTCTCTCCCAGTTCATATCATATTTCACATTTGAATTATAACATACCACATAATTTCTCCTGAGGATACACGCTTATAGCCTCACCGTGCCGCTGCACTGTACACGCTCGAGCGCTCACGTCATGCACAGCATCACGCTTTTACTCCACATTAATGCACGTGCTAATATTTACTTCATCAGATGATTTATTCACTGTTCCATTCCTCCTGTTTGAGTCTCAAAAGAGGAGGGTGTCCTTCTTTATGCTTTCTCTTTCTCTCTCTCGCTCACACACACACACACACACACACACAAAGTGGTTGTAAAAGTATAGGCCACGCACAGATGCACTTCTAGGAACGAGCACACATACACACAAAACACACACACGCTCTCTCTCACCAAGAGGCGACATTGAAGCGTGCTACACACACACACACACACACACACACACACACACATATACACACATACACAAAAACGCCGCTCCTTACCTCATTGTTCGAAGGGTCGCCATGGAAACTGGAGCAGCTGCAGCGTGGCGCACTTGGAGCGAGAGCGCATTTTATTCTGCGTGTGTGTGTGTGTGTGTGTGTGTGTACATGTGCAAGCGTGTGTATGTGTGTGTGTGTGTGTGTGTGTGTGTTCTGTCCTTTTCTGTCCTTTGTGCCCAGGGCCTGTCGTGACTGGGGTGTGTAATATCGAGGAAAGAGTTTGAGATGCGACTCTGGGCCGCATGGTGAGAAAGTGTGTGTGTGTGTGTGTGTGTGTGTGCTAACAGAGTAAAGAATAAAGAAATATGAAGAAGGTAAAGAAAAAAGAGAGAGGGGAGACGTATAGAAAAAATGAATAAGAAAAGAGAAAAAGTGAGTGAGAAAATAAACTCCTCCGGGAGTCTGGAGTGATTACATAACAGTCTGAGATCTCTCTCTCTCTCTCTACCTCTACATGTGTGTGTGTGTGTGTGTGTGTGTGTAAGATGAAGTAACCACGGGAGACCCCACTGTACCATCTGGCTGATGGCTTATCTCACTTAGTTATGGAGAAAAACAACAAAAAGATGAAGAGCTCAAGACAATACCATGAGCGCAAACTGAGCTGCATAGAGATACAAAGGCCAGATACAAAACACACACACACACACACACAGACACACACAGACACACACAGACATTCTTTCCCTCTCTGTGGGTTGTTTTTGAATCACTGATTAACACGCATTAGCTTCAGAATGGTTGTCCTTCTTCACCCTGTTAATAAGGTGAATAATGACAACTGCATGTCGCTCTTGTGTGTGTGTGTGTGTGTGTGTGTGTGTGTGTGTGTGTGTGTTTTAACATTTAAATATCGGACTATTTACTACCAGTTGGTTAAAATCTTCCTCTCATTCGCTATTAGGATGGTTTAAAAATACAAGATGAAATTATCCGACAGCGTTCGTATTCCGTCCTGCTTGTTCATCATTGGCCAGGTGGAACTCGATCAGAGGAAAGAGTGTGATGCATGGGGATGATACAGAGTCCGAGTAAAGAGGAAGAGCCCGGACCAGCGTCCAGCCCTTCTAATCCAACAGGCTCAGTAAGAGCCGAGCTAATCCTCAGAAACATGCAGCAGCGCCACCCAAACAAAAGCATGCCAGGGTTAATATGCCCCTGTCCAACAGGGCACCGCCGACGGAGGGGTGGAGGTGCCATCTGTCTCACGTCAGGTGCTGAAAGGAGAAACCCAGGCTGAAATCCAGTGTGTGTGTGTGCGAGAGAGAGAGAGAGAGAGAGGAGAGGTAGAAGTCATAGGTGATCAAAGTTGAACCAATTGTTTCATGATTAGCATACAGATGGTTGAGCGCTTTCTCTCTCTCTCTCTCTCTCTCTCTGTCTGACAGTACCCCGTCTCTTTCCTTTCTATTTCAATGCTATTATAACCTCTCACATTTTCTTTTCCTGGAAAATCCTGAACGAAGAAGACACATCGCATGGCTCTGGATGCTGAGACACAATAGGTCACGGGATATATTTTCCCTTTCGGACTAATGAGGTGTCCACTGTGTCCAATGAAATGTACAGTGTGTGTGTGTGTGTGTGTGTGTGTGTGTGTGTGTGTGTGTGTGTGTGTGTGTGTGTGTGTGTCTTGGCCGGTAATGTGAGCTCCAGATGTTGCCAGTACACTTAATGTCATAATTCTAATGTTTTTTTGTTTTTTTTTTACTCTTCAGACAGAGTTTGTGGATGATGTGCAAATGGATGATATAGTGAATAATCCAGCATCAGACTATTTTAAATATGTGATAACATTCCAGCCAGCCAGGAGCCAAGCATGACCCAACAAGCCAAACACACTTTCGAACACATTTCTTTCTTTATTTATTTAAGATACAGTCAAGGCCGAGACTTTACATACACCCAGGCTGATGAGTCACACATTTCTTTGTGCAAATCAATTAAGGGTATCTCAATAGTTTTAAAACAATCAATTATTTCTGATTTATATTCTCATATCAGAATTCCAATGGGTCAAAAGTTTCCATGTACCGAGCAGACTGTCTCCAGAAATCCAGAAATGCGTAATTTTTTTTGGCTTGGTTGTTAACATTGTCACCTCACACATCCAGGTTTTGCGGCTTTGATTCTTACCTTTGTTTTGTGTATGTGGACATTTGCATGTTCTCCCAGTGCTTGGTGGGTCTCCTCCGGGTACTCTGGTTTCTTTCTTCAGTCCAAAGACAAGCAAATTAATCTAATCGGCATATCCAAATTCCCTGTAGTTTGTGTGTGGTCACATTTGTACCCCACCTTGTGCCCAAAGTCTCTTAGGATAGGCTCCAGACCCCCCCCCCCCACCTTGTATAGGATCAGCTTTATAGAAGATGAATGAATGAGAATGAAAGTTAGCACCGTGGTGGCGTAGTGGTTGAAGCTGTCACCTCGCACCTCTGGGGTTTGAGGGTTTGATTCTCACCTCTTTTCTGTGTATGTATTTTTTCATTTGCATGTTCTCCATGTGCTTGCTGGGTTTTTTCTGGGTACTCGATTTTCCTCCCACAGTATGCAACCATGCAATGAAGTTTTATTAGTGTTGCTTGTACCCTGTCATCCCACCTTGTACCCTGGGATAAGACCCCCTTAGGGATAGACCCCAAAGCTCCATTGATCTTGTATAGCCTGTTGCTAGATTTCAAGTTAGTGTTTTTTTTTCTTTTCTTTTAATATCAAGGAAAAATTTTGGTGACTCGGTCAAAACCTCAACAATTGTTTGCCTCAGCCGAAAAAAAAAAAAAGAAAGAAAAGAAAAAGAAATTGTGGAGTTTTAGAGAAAGTAAGTGAAAACCGACATCTATTTCTAACTATTTATAACATGAGTGAGGAGATGTTTTGTGGATGCTCCAAATCATTAAATGTAACTGTGGACCGGTTCTGGTTACATAAAAGTCACTTGCTGCAGCTGAGAATAGCACTGAAGAGGATGCTAAAAAGGTTGGTATTGAGTATGGTACAGTGGATGGTCCTGAGAATTGTGTTGAGGATGGTACTCTGGGTGGTATGGAGGAAGACACTGAGGATGGAACTGTGGATTGCACTGAGGGTGAGTACTAGGGATGGCAATGTGGACTGTATTTTGGATTTTACTGAGGATGATACAAGGCATGGTACTGAGAATTGTATCAAGGATTATACTAAGGATGGTACTGAGGGTGGTACTGTGGATTGTACTAAGGATGGCACTTTGGATGATGATGGAACTGAGCATATGGTACTGGGAATTGCATTGAGGATTGTCCTGAGGGTGGTAGTGAGGATGGTACTGAGGGTTGTACTCAGAATTGTACTGAGCCTGGTACTGTGGAGGATGATGAGTAACTGTGTATGGTACTGTGGATGGCATTGAGGATTGTACTGAGGATGGTACTGAGGTGATTACTGAGGAAGACATTGAGGATGGTACTACTGATGGTACTTGGTGTGGGACTGGGGATGGTATTGATGGCTCACAGTACTCAGGATGGTACTGAGGATGATACTGTGTCTGCTTCTGAGGATGGTACTGAGATAAAGAGAAAATAGATGACACAACAAATGTTCAAAACTATTTATAACATGCGTACAGTAAATCCAACTTCTGCAGGTCAACTTGATGAAGATGGTACTGAATTAATGAATGAGTAACAAAATGCAATTGTTGTCATAATGATACCCTTTTAACACACTTCCTGATGTTCTGTTATTGGAAAATAATCTACTTAAGAGTCACATTAACTCTTAACTCCTCTTAACTCCACTGCTGCCTTGATTATTTTCCTATACTAGCGAACACCATGATGATTGTAATCAGGGAACGTAAGTACATAAGTATGTAAGAATAAAAGAAAGCGAACGAATGGACTTCTCCAAATGATACCCCAGGATGGTAAGACCCCAACATTATTTTTTTTCTCCAGAGTGACAGCTTTTACAATTACACAATCCTTTAGACAAGGGTCAAAGGTCATGGCTGTATTGTCCCCCTGCCCTACTCTGACAGTTATCTGTCTGTTTGATCACACACATCAGTTTAGAGGTCCTCAGACACATCTAGGGCAGCTCTCAGAGGGAAGCCACATAATGAAGACTAAAAAATGGAAGTTAGTTTGAGTTATTAGGACGAATCACATTTAAGGATTTTTTTTTTTTTTTTTCTGTTTGACTGTCGGTTATCTTGATAGCTGAGTGTGTTGCTTTTCAGAAAACCCTGTAAAACATTGACAAATTAGCAATTCATTCAGCACAGCGGTAAACATTTACATAATACTAGAGGCGAAAGCAATCAGCCATGAAATGCATTTAATGTATACAATTAATATTAAGATTAATTTGCATTATTGATAAAGTGTGATTTTTATAATGTTAGTATAAGGGCTAGCAAAACTACGCATTGTTATTTGACCTAAATCATTAAATGGACAGTTGTAGAAATGTGGGAGAAAAGAGGATTATTTGTTTTAACATTTGGGCGCTGTAAGCAAGTGACACATGGCGCAGTACTGTACATTATTAAAACGAATATTAGTAATAATTAATATTATTGTTAAAAACTCTAACATAAAGATTCCTTCCATAGTTCAAGAAAACTATGAACAGTGTGGGAGGAAACCAGAGTACCCTGAAGAAACCCAGCGAACATGGAGAGAACTCAACACACACACACACACACACACACACACACACACACACACACACACACACACACGCAGAGTAAAAGTGAGATTCAATGCGAGATTCACTGCTTATTCAGTCCATGTCCATGTAAATGAATAAATGTTAAATTATAGGTTTGACTAAATGTAGATGTAAATAGATGTAGATATTAGAACCACTCACTCTATAAAGAATGAATTTCCGATTTTCTTTATTTGGGTTACATGTATACATTTAGAAAGTGTATTCATATGTATGTGCATGTTATTAGAAGAACGCTGTAGGAAAGCTGATAGGGGTCAAAGTGAAGGTATCTGTATTTGGAAAGCTTCAGTCATTTTGTGCTTCCAGAGAGTGTGTGAATGCTGCAGTCTGGTGGAGTGAATACAGATTACAGGCCTGTCTGACCAGCTGATAGATCACACTACAATTAAATCACAGATGCCCTTCATTGCACGCGCACACACACACACACACACACACACACACACACACACACACACACACACACACACACACACACACACACACAGAATGATCGTTGTTATTTAATGGTACTGAACGTCCTTTTCACATACAATTTGCATTATTTCTTTCTGCCTTCATAACAGTCTGTCTTCTACTTACTAACTAAGATCTTAGTGATGGTGCGTATAGTCTTTGCTCTTTCACTGTAACTGCTCAGAAGGTACTAAGACTGGCTGGCATTTTAACTTATATTGTAATTTGCTGCATCTGGTTTAAGAAATATGATTTTAGCACATACCGTGGTTTGACACAAAGTTTGAGTTGCGGTCTGTGACTTAGGTTAAGGGTTAAGGCTAAGTTAATTTTGAGCTTTTTTTTTTTTTTTTTTTACTTAAATAAATGCGCTTAAAAAGTAAGCCGTATAGTAAAAACCAGTCAAAAGTATGGACACACCTTCTAATTCTACGGTTGTTCCTGATTTTTTATTTCTTTCTGGATGCTGAAGGCGCCCAAAATATGCAATAAATATGCAATAAAATCCAATAAAAACAGTTGATATTCAGATGTGTCTGCTACTTATATTCTGTAAAATCTTCATAGCGGCTCTAATATGAGGTGCTGTTTGTTGATTGGTGATTCCTGAGGCTGGTAACTCGAAATGAACTTCTCATCTGCAGCAGAGGTACGTTTTGGTCTTGCTTCAGTTTCATCACGGTGCATTTTTTGTTATTTCTTACAAATGCACTTGACAATACTGTCACACTGTTCCAGAAGGGGATTCATGTTTATTTATTTATTTTTAGTAGTATAAATATTTAATAAGTATTAATAAGTATTTCATTTTTTTTTTTTAGTATTGATTGATTGGTTGTACTTGTTGTTATTGTTTTTAAATAAAAGAAATACAGAATTATATATGTTAGTTCATAGTTTTAAATCTTTTGCATTGTTCTAGAATGTAGAGAAGAAAAAAAAACACCAAAAAAACAACAACAACAACAACAACAACAACAGAACTGAATTAGAACGTGTGTCACTTTGGATGAGTGCTGTATGTAATTCATCTCTTGTGTCAAAGTTGACTTATTTTCAGCTTGTTTTTCTCTTACGAAGTCCCTTCTTCTTTTTTTAAAACCCAGTTCCTTTCCACACTGACCCACAGGCCAAGGTCAAGGCCTTGTATTGACATCCACCCAGATTGTCGTTCTTATCAATCAAACACCACGTTCAATCAGATCATGTGGCCCGGTCAATTATGTAAATCAAACACAAACTTTTCCTTCACGTTTCTACGATCCTATCTATTCCCGAAGGAGATTATTGAATCAGTATGTTTGATTAGGTGCTGTTTTCGGATGCACTCTGCTCTGCAGATGTTGAGCGTGACCTATAATAGCTTATCCTAGGTCAGAAGTCACTAATCAGTTCAAAGCGACCTTTTTGACTGCTATTAGCATTTTTTCCCATCAGTCAGCAGGTCTTCCTGGATGTTCATTTCGATTGAACAACGTTCATGTGAGTAATTACTTGTCCTACCACAGAATAATGAAATTCATGTGCTGCTGGTTGGATGATTTGCCTGCGTTCTGGTGCGTGCATCAGGTCAGAGTCCTAATCTATGTAACTGTCAGCCGGTGAGGAGGGGATTTATTATACATTTAGCTCACTGAACATTCTAATTTGGTTTACTCATTCACTGTCAAAAAGGAAGATCAGCATAAAGTATTGATAATAACCAATAATAACCAATCAGACTCCATTCTGCTAATATCAAGCAAGCGTCACATTAATTACTTAACATTTCAAGCACATTTTCCTTAATCATCAAAAAAAAAAAAAAAAACTGACTGCCTCAGACACTTTCTTTCTTCTACATAAACGCAACAATAAAGAATTTCCCTGTCAGATTATGTCCTTATTAGAAATTTTAGAATTCCATGACAAACCAGTTTTGAGAGCTAGGAAGTATTAACTATCTATCTATCTATCTATCTATCTATCTATCTATCTATCTATCTATCTAAAAAATGTGTTTACATGGACAAGAATATTTTAATCAAACAGAAATCATTCACATTGGAGATTTCCAACATAACCCTTAAAACGCAGAGCATTTTAGAATTTTTTATGTTTTGTTGATATATATTTTTTTTAATAAATATATACTGTATAGGGTTCAGGATTGTGCAGTACATATCAAAGTGATGTATCCTTTTTTTTTTCAGCAAAACTTAGGCAATGTGATGAACTGGGTTTTATTTCATTTTAACCAACTGACTGAGAAAAAAAAAGAAAAAGATCAAATTGGCCACCTTTGCAAAGAAATAGCACATGATCACATGTTTTTATTGTTGTTTTTGTTGTTTCTATGACCAAAATAATAATAATAATAATAATAATAATAATAATAATAATAATAATAATAATATGCTTATGAGTTTACGTTTTTGTGATTTTGTCATTCCCATATTCCTGTAGATGAAAAAATTTGCGCTGATAACTTTCGTTCCATCTGACATATGTGAAAATACAAATAAACACTTTGATGTCTGAAGCCTCCCCATTAAACACACTGTGCGAAACTTCCATATAAGCACATCATTTTTGCTGTGTTGCATTGTGTGTTTACATGCAAAACACATTTCATCAGAAAATAACTTTGCTTCTGCTTGCTGTGAAGCATTTAACCTTACTGGAGTTACAGTAGGTCAGGCATTATGATTGGTTACAAGAATTCAGTCTCTGACTGGTTAGATTCTTTTCCATATGTAAAATTTGAGCCAGTCAGTGCTCCTTGTTCAGCCAGAGACCCAGTGGATGAAAGACTGAAGGTCTGGAGAGAGTTGGTCTCACAGTTTACTCATCAGACATTGGAAGCTAAATTTCCCGTCTGGAACCTCGCCATGTTGTCGTCATGTTGGAACCTCCATGTGTGGTGAACAAGAGAGAAGAGAGAAACAATCAGATTAAGGGTTTGCATGGTCAATATTTTTCTATTGAACAAGTTATAAAAGGTTTACACTTTTACACATTACACATTTATAAAAAAAAATTCGTCCGATTAGACTATTCTGATTGGTTATGTGATGCATTGTCAATCTGATTGATCTACTTTTATTCCTGTTATTACTGACGTATTAAAGCCCATGTAAACACAGCAAGCCCTATAGCCCACAGCAAACTATATCACATACCACAATATATCATAGTGTTACTGTGGTACTTCAGGCATTACCATGGTACCATTAACTATAGGACTTCATAGAGTATCAGGGCATTTACTGTGGCATTAGTGCCGATCATTTTAATACCTGAAGTAGCGCAGAAATACTATGATATATTGTGGTACTAAAATACTTTGGTGAATACCATGATACTTATTGTGTACCACAGTGGCTACCAAATTTCATCAGGTATCTAAAATGTTATATTTGTACATACTGTACCATATTAGACATGTTAGAACATACTACTGGTATGGTATTGTACTTTACAGTCACATTTTAATGTATGGAATATTATGACATTATTATTATAACATAGTTACAGTGATACTATACTCTATAAATATTATAATTATTATACATAAACATGCATAATATATATATATATATATATGTTTGTTTTGTTTGTTTTTTACCAGTATACCGGTACATATTCCATTGCACCAAAGTGTGTACCATGATAGAACCATGTGCCATAGTGAGATACATGTACTACATCAGCAAACAGTACGTTAAACAGTACTGTCAAATATAGTACATATGATGGTAAAGTTACCACCAGACTACCACTGCACCATAGCCATGGTAAAATGTCTTATGAGAAATGCCAAAGCTAACAATTTGTATAATTAAAAATCAGGAATGATCAATGAAAAAGCTGAAGATCCAGGTTTACCTCTGACTGATATCAAGGGCTTGTACTGGAGTCTCCTTCCCAAATATGACAAATAAATGCCTCCTTCTTGAAATCTATTGCGGTTATGTTTGGTTTATGTCACTATATTGTACATCATTCCCTGTGTAAGCTGTTACTACACCAAATGATAATAAGGGGATTAATAGCAACAAGCTGGAACCCCTGTCAGTAGAGCTGCTGTTATAGATAACTAACTTTGAGGACTTTTTATGCATCTGCGATCATTCACACGTCCTCTGTCCCTTCATCCTGTCACCTTGGCTTCTCACCTCTCCTGCATGTTTCCTTTTATTATCTCCTAGTCAGGGCTGATTATCTGCTAAAGAAGCTATTGATGTGTAATTGTCAGAGTTGTAACTACTCACCGTGACTCTAGCAGTTTGTGGGAAACAGTTTAACGATGTGGAATGAAGCTGTGGTTTTTCTTTATCGCTGTACTCTGAGCTTTATATATCTCATCCTGGTTTCTTCCGTGTGTCATTTCAGGGAGTTTTGTTCTATTTTTCTATAATCATATTATACTCATAATATAATAAGAATACATATAATTATATTATAGATGCTCATTTAGGATCTAATGCTTTTTGGCTATATTGTAGTGAGAGAAAAAAAAAAAACAACTCCAACAAAAAATGTTATACAAGGTACTTCTGAGTAGAGCAACAGAAACGTACTCACTGTATCATCAGCACACAGATGGTGAGTTAACAATGCCGCATTATACACATTCATCTGTCAATCACAGAGACACTAGCCAATTGTCTGCTACTGTGAACTCATGTATGTGGAAGGGGGCAGATAGAGGCCTCTGCCCTGTGATCTAGCATTACTGTAGGTGCAGGTATAAAAAATAAATTAATAAATTTAAAAAAAGATGCAGTTGGTTGTCTTAGAGGAAGCACATATTAGACTTCATATCTCACACCAGTCCCAAAATGAAACAACTTGCATTGAAGCTAGTTTTTGTTATTGCTGCATTGTACTTCACTTGTAGATGACATTTAATGAAATTATCAGCCAAGTGAATTAATACTAAGAGGGGAATTGAACCCTCAACCCTGGAGGTGTGATGCCACAGTGCTACTCACTTTGTCACTGTACTGTGCATGGGGCACCACAGACAAAAATGCCAAGGCCACTAACCAGGCCTCCAAATTCCCCAGATCTCAGTTTAATGGGATGTAACAAAGTCTAATCCATGGCAAAGTGGTCCCACTCCACATCCAACAGCACCCTGCACGCCAAGGATCTGCTGGTAACGTCCAGGTGCCAGACACCACACCACAGCACACCCCCAGTGACCCTCTTGAGCCATGCCCCAAGGGGACAGAGCCGCCCTGGTAGCACAAGTGGAACACTTTTTTTTTTTTAATGCTATGTCTGTTTTGGATATATGTACATTATGTGTATTTATGTAAAAAAAAAAACACACACACACACCCAGACATTACCAGAATGCATAATAAGAGTAAAATTAAATCACTGTTATACAGCCTATACACTCTCAGGAAAGTAGTACTGAACTGTGTGGAATGACCATTTCAGAGTTTGGGAAGAAGTTCACCATATCAGTTTTGTTGGCAAAGAATTTCACACAATCATGTTTTTCAAGCTAATGACTAATCTTCATTTGATTTGGTCGGTACTTTGTAAGAAGAAGCACAGCAGGTGAAAGCAGTTGACACCCAACACCCTTCACACACGATACTGCAGAAGCTCCTCAGAAACTGGATCCCATCTATGAGTTTTAAGGCCAATGCCCCCTCTACCTCTCATCATTTAGGACTTATAACATCAAAGCCAAACAACCATAATGGTGTTCAAACCGCTCGGCCTTCAAAAGATCGGCGAGGTATTTTCTTCACCTTCTTCGGCGTCTTTCTATCCAAACAATAGCTAAAGGTCGACAAAAGAAGGGCGCACAAAGCAAAAAAGGAGGCACGTTGCTCACCTGCTGGAAGTAACACAATCACTTAACGACTACGCTGGGTATTATGGAGCACACTTGAGAGAAAGAGGACCGCACGCTTAACATCCCACGCAAACCTTAGATGCTGTCTTATATTTCATTGATTTAAGTGGGGCCCTCCTAGTAACATCTATAATAAGATGAGTGTGCATGGAACTGGACTTAGACAGAAAGGGTATGTACGACCACATGAGATATTCAAGGAAAAGTTGACGTGTGGAATACATATAGGCTGAAAACACTGAGAGAGAAAGAACGTACAATGGATTTTTCGACAGAGGATGAAACAGAAGGAGAGTGTTGATAGGTCCAGGTGTACCATGTTAAGGTAATTCTTAGGTAAGATGAGAAGACGGCTTCTGTCTGTCAGCTCATATAACAGGGTGTGTAGCACACACAGGCATACCCAATTGCTTTATTTAACCATAGCTTACAGCATGGTCCACTGTTGACAGTCGAACCTCTTCACCTGACCGTAGACACTGGAAGTCAGTGAATGCATTCCTGCGGCTACCTGGAAGCATATCATCAGTGGTCATCATCGCTTTCATGATGCCGTTCGTAATGTCGTTCTGTCATCACTACATCACACATGACAGAATCAGTTCCTGATGTGCCTCTCATTTTAACCTTTGCCCCATGCTTCAGGGACTGCATTTATCTCTAGCCATGTCTAACATTGGTTGACGCTCCACTCGGGCCCCCTGTAGCAGCCTCCATGTTGCTGGAATCGCTAGGGTCAGCGGTGTGCTTTTGCCAGAGAATAGCTCCATTGTGAGGCCCCCCTGTGAGCTAGCTGACTAAGGGAAGTGAGGACTTGGCTAAGGGGGCTTATCTGACCACGCCCCTTCTCCCCTCCCTCCTGGAGAGCTTTAATACAATTCCTTTCTAAATACCTCCTCTGTTCATCCCTCTATCCCCTCCTACTCACCCTCTCCCGGTCATTCATTTCATCATTCATTCATTTATTCATTCATTCCGAGTATTACTTCATGGAAGGTACAATTTTATTATTAATCTATGTTCAACCATCTGTGTTCGAATTGTGCGTTACACCTGGTCACATTAAATTCAGTAGAAGTCGGTCTCATCAGAACTTCAATGGTTGCGGAAATGGTTCGTCTTCCCCTTGGGCGCAAAACTATTCATTCACCTAACGTGAATTTAATTGGTCCAAGTTACTGGTTAACTGCTTTCAAATGTCACCCTTTAAAATGCTTCGTTAATTCATGCCAGTCACATGGCACTCGCAGGTCATATAGGAGGGACTGCAGACCAGCCGTTTTAACAAGGGCCTTGACTGAATTTATATACAAACTTCAAAGGGACCTTGGTGCAAGCCCTTAATACCCAAATAGATGGCAGTCACAAAATAGCCATTACTGCTACTGTGTAAAGCCTAACCCCCCCCCCCCCCCCAACACCCAACACCCTCCACACCCCACTCCCACCCCCACAACCACCCATTCTTTCTCAGTGATTGAGGTAAACCAGTTTCCTGCTGATGGTAGTTAATTTTGCCCGTCTGTGTCTTAAGAGGAGCTGTTTGCAACAATACAGCAGCACATTCACTCACTGACGCTCAAACAAAAAACAAAGAAAGTGACTTTAAGAACATCGTGGTCTTTTCATGCATGGATAGACAGCTGTTACATTCAGGGCAGCCTATCATTAATTGGACCCCTATAATAAACAAGATATAATTAATAAGCTATAATATTAAAATCACCTGCCTAATATTGTGAAACCCCCCCCCCCCCCTTTTTTTGTGGCACAAAACAGCTCTGATCGTTCGCAGCATGGACTTCACTGGACCTCTGATGGAGTACTGCAATCTGGCACCGAGACGTTAACAGCAAGTCCTGTAAGTTGTGAGGTGAGAACTCTGTGAATCAGACTTGTTTGTTCTGCAAATCTCACAGATGTTTAATTTAATTTTGAGGAATTTGTTGTGCTCCTCAGGACCTCATTGCTGAACAACTTCATCCACCTAAGGAGCTGGATCTCATCCAACTAAGATCCACTTAGTCTGCAAGAAAGGTACATATAAACTGAACATCCATGTGAATGGCAGGGCTCCCAGCAAAATGGTTCCCAGATTATCACATCATGCCATATTTTTCAAACCCACCTTCACCTATTGGTCCGTGATCCAGCCGTGATGCTCACATTCCTGTTCTATGAGTTTTTGATGATGGACAGGGGTCAGCATGGGCACCCTGACTGATCTGCAACTACACAGCCCCATACACATCAAGCTGTGATGCGTTGTGTGTTATGACACCTGTCCGTCATAGCCAGTATTCTTTTCCCCCCAAATTGTGCTACAATTGTTCTTCTGTGGGATAAGACCAGAATAGCTAGTCTTTGTTCCCCTTGTAGATCAAAGGGCCTGACTCTGGCTCCAGTTTACCGGTTGTCGTTTCTTGGATCTCCGCATACTGGGAAGACTCCATAAGTTTTGAAGATGCTCTGCTCCAGTGGGATTTAGGTGATCAGCCTGGCTCCACTGGCAGTCATACATTCCCTAACTGTTACACTCCATCCTGTTTCACAATAGTTGCTGTATAATGTATAATGGAATTAGTTGTTGTTCATTAGTAGATTCAATGTGTACTAAATATTAACATTAATGTCACGTTCACTGAAACACTTCATGCTTCATGAAGCTAATGAGTCTGAAGCATCTTTCCCTCTTTGATTACACTGATTTGATGACGGTGATGACAAAAGCCATTTTTGGTCACTGATTAGACACAGTGAAAATCAATGTCACGGTTTATTTCCCTGATTTGCTGTAGCTCTGAACACAAGCCTGTGTGTGTGTGTGTGTGTGTGTGTGTGTGTGTGTGTGTGTGTGTGTGTGTGTGTGTGTGTGTGTGTGTGTGTGTGTGTGTGCACATGCTATAACCAATGCCAGATCCACTCACTGACACACTCATCCCATTTCACACAGGCCCCAGCTATAAAACCCCACACTTCCGCACTCTCACCCTGAATCAGCCATTCCTCTGGTTCGTACCACTCCCTTTCATTCTTTCACTCTCACTCAGTCCTGGCCTTAATGGTACCCATTTAAACTGACCAATTGAGCTATGGTACCAGATCAGTATTAGAAAAAGGCGATGCGAGTATATGACACAGGTAAAGCATGTAACATTAGAGCAAGGCAACATTTATAACCCTACTTTTACTGAAGTCGAGCACTCTCATGTAAATTAGCAGCGTTTTAAAACTCGAGGCGCATGTTAGCAGCTGGACCAGAATTGGAGGCATGTGTTGCGTTGCAGTGGGGCGGGTTTACGGTCACCGCCAGTATTTGATGTGCTGTAATGAGGAAGTGAGCAACTTCCTGTGGCTAACAGAAGCGAGGGATCGGAGGGGGTGGTGGTGGTGGTGGGGTTATGGTAGGGGAGATAAATGAAAAGCAGAAGTACTTGGGCGGCCAGACGAACAGGAGCGTTGGGTTAAATGTCCTTTTTGTTTTGCTTCCTTTGAATGGCAGGGCAAGGGCACATCCAGGTTGAGCTGTGCATTTGTATGAGATGTGTGGAGTCTTACACGTCGTTATGCGTGAAAGATTAAGTGCATCTGGGCTAATTGTGTATACCAGGGCAAGTTGACGCACTGGACCGTTCTAATTAGGGGGCGTTTCATAGTATTTGAATTTTCTCGGTTGGACTCAGACACCGTTCATCCTAATGCAGATGTTGCAGCCAACAAATTACCCAAAGAGCCTAGTTTAAGCCTGATCGAGGTTAGCGATTAGATCAGTAGATCAAAATCTCTGTGAGAAGGTCTGGGGGAGAACTGTGACAAACACCGGAAGCAGAGTTGATTTCCCGAAAGCACATAATTCCCCAACATCACGTTCCACCGGCTCTTCTAAAGATCCACTGACCCAATAAACTTCTCTTTAAAGCCATTTTGCATTGTGCGTGTTATCTCAGTGTTGACCTCTAGAGCAGGATTGGTGACCTCCCCTCAATGCAAACAAAAGATAAACACCAGGATTTGTTCGAGTGTCCTGAACACCCTGAATGGAGATCGGGAACATGCTGTGGTTAAAAACAGTGAAGTTGGAATCAGCCCTCTAATAGCGAAAGTGAATTTTAAGCATCAAACAATTAGGGCTCTGGTCAACTCCTCCAGTCGATCTGGAATCCGTTTGGGAATGCAGGATGCATTGTTAATCGCCAATTGTGTCTTTCTAAAGGTAGACGAGTGGAATGCTGCAGTCAGAGCTCATAAATCTCCTCCAGATGATAACAATGCAGCTGAATAGCCATAAAGTTCTCCTAAGTATCTTTTCCACCACTGAGGATTAGACTGTTAGCATCTTCTCTCCTGAGGGCCTGCTTATTCTTATGCAATGAGTTAAGACCCCCTGCTGAACACACACTCACACACTAGCATATACATCTTTGAACATTCCTGGGCTGGTCAAATCAGTCAATTAATCAATAACTGACATTAATGGGAGTGCACATGCTGATTGATCCACATCGAAGAAACAAGCATAGAATTGAGCATGTCATTAACCTAGGGAGATATTGCTCCTCTCATGAGATGGAGGTGATAAATCTCACAGATGAGCATCTTTCAGAAGCTTTTTGGAGGCAACTGTGGGAACTGCCCCCCCCCACCCCACTCCCCCCCCCCCCCCAAATCAACCAGATTAGATGAGAATTTGAGAGACAGATTAACTCTAACACTTAGTCTGTGTGTGAGTGTATGTGTGTGTGTGTGTGCGTGTATGTGTGTGTGGACTCATTACTTACACATTGATTTATTGACCCCACATTTAAACCGCCTTATCCCTCCTTTGGGATTTAAACATACCAGCCTGCCAGTGATGATGTCATGGGAGCATTGTTGCATAACACTCTTATCAATATCGGTTGTGTTATAACACAGCACTGGCATGACCCAAAACACTGCCATGACATTCTGAGGTATGTTTGCTTCATAGAGTATGTTTTTCTTCAAATAATGACAGAAAACAGTGACTTAGAGAGATGTTTCCCCAGCTGACTCATGGTAACAGTACAGTCATTGTTCATCTATTCACTGCAGTAGTTGTCAGTGATGGAGAACCTAGATGCACGCAATAACGCGAGTTGTAATCATTTTCAGTGAAGTGGACATATCCAAAGAGAAACATCTATAGCATTTTAAGTCCTTGCAAAGTTCCAAGCAGTCTGTAATTTCACTAGTTCTTTTGGTCAAACATGATGCTTCATGAATATTCCAATGTAAAGGTTTGACCAAGTCTGTTCTGTACCACCCACAGTGACAGAATTCTGACTAATCCTGCCTTCTGCAGCAGACCTCAATAGTAATCAAACCCTCTGATTCTCAAAGCAAGTTTGACCAAATCCATTGGTTCCCAAAGAAAGTTTGGACAATCCCAATGGTTCCCAAGGGAACATTCACCAAACCCACTGGTTCCCACAGGAAATGTAGCCAATCCCACTAGTCCCACAGCAAGTTTGACCAATACCATTGGGCCCACGGGAACAAACCCCACACGTTCCTACTGGAAGTTTGTCCATTATCCGCCTTTTTCCTCACCAAGTTTGCCCAACCCTGTTAGTTCCCACAGGAACATTGACCAATCCCACTGGTTCCCATAGTAAATTTGACTGATCCCACTGGTTCCCAAAAGAAGTTTGGCCAATTACTGTATGCTTGTCCTTACAGAAAGTTTGACCAAGGCTTCTGGTTCCCACAGGATTTATTTCCCATTATACTAGTTCTGCCAGCAAGTCCAACTGGTGGTTCCATCAGGAATTTTGTCCAATCCCGTCCTCACAGGAAGTTTTACCAATCCCGCTGGGCTCCACTGGAAGGTTGATCAATCCCACTCGTTCCCACAGCATTTTTTGACCAATCCAACTAGATTTCACAGGAATTTTGTTCAGTCCTGTCCTCATTGGACATTTGGACCAATCCTGCTGGGTTGCACTGGTAGTTTGACCAATCCTACTGGATTTCCTAGGTCTGAAGTTTCCTAGGTCAAGTCTGACCGATCTTACTGGTATCCAAAGGAAGTTTGACCAATGTCACTGAATTTCACATGAAGATCTCATTGGTTTCCAAAAAAAAAGTCTGAACCAATGCCGCTGGTTTTAAACCTCTGCTGTCTGCAGTTTATATACAAATTAGTAACTTACCCACAGTGACACAGTGTAAATTAGCCTTGTACTCAGGATTAATTCATTCATCACAGCAATCATCATATTTAACTTCTTACTCTGACCACATGAAAGCAAAAACTTCCCACTTGCTCAGATATTTGTCGAACCTTTAGCCCTTACAGGGTGCCACTGCTAATGCATACCTGTACTTACATGCATTTTATCTATTCTGTCATGAACAAAAAGTATATTGGCCATGTCACAAAATATCATCAGAAAGTGATAAAAAAAATTTGTTACACCTGACCATCACACACATATGTGGTTCTTTTTCGAACAAAACCATGAAATTAAAAGCACACAATTGTAAAGCATATCTAGTATGCTGTAGAATTTTAATTTCTCTTTACTGAAGCAAAATGCTCAGCTGTTCCAGGATGGCAATACTCCAGTGCACACCAAGTTACCAGCATGATCTTCATGTTCTGTTTGGACTGGAAGGACTCGAATGTCCTGCATAGAGCCCTGACCTTAACCTCGATGGACATCTTTGGGATTAAATGGGAGCTTCATCAACAACCCAAGATCAGTGCCTGAGTTCAGTATTGCTTTTGTAGCTGAACTGAATCAACACAAATCCCCACAGCCACCAGAAGAGTGAAGATTATTATAACAGCAAAGATGGAATAAATCTGGGATGTGGAATATGGGTGGCATGTTTTTTCCATGCTGTAAACTTTATGTTGATATTTTCAAATTACAACATAATTTACCTGATTGACCTGCAGTGGGAACGGAAAGTGTCAGGGATTCATCTAAATATCGGCATTACCGGAATTCAGATACACACTTCATGCTACCCCAAGGTATAATTGAGGCCTGAAAGCTGACCCGTATTATTCAAAATGAGCATCAAACACTTTTCCTTTCTTTTATCCTCTATTCACCCTTTTTACCTTTCACTTTATCATCCACTTTTCTCTCTCTGAGCTCTATCCCCCCCCCCTCTATTTCCCCCCACAGTGGACTGTGCTGTGGGTCCCTCTGACAAAGGTAATTGTAAAGATGGGCCTTAACAAAAAAAAAAAAAAAAAAAACCATAAAGAAAGAAGTGCCTAAATGGCGTCAGGCAGCACAATGGAGTAGAAGAATGTGCCTATGGGACAAAAGGACACGATGGGCCGCATTAGCTCCGGGGGTGATGGCTCTGAACGGACGGATGAACACAGGGTCCTGCAGGGCTCGTCCGAAAAGCTCCGTACCCCAAGCACCGATTGATATGGGAACTGCGCTCTGTAACATCCTGGCATAAGACCGGCACTTTGTGCAATTTATCACCACTGCGTCACGCAGACACAGGAGGTTTGGTTTTATGTACACAACCGGTTTAGACGGGCCTAAAGGAGAAGACAAGGGCTATAGCTATAGCAAGCGTGAGACCGCTCTGACGTGAGGTATGGAAATGGCCCATTATGTTTTTTTGGGAGAGGATATTGTTTCCCCGCTGGGCCGTGACTCCCAAAAAGAAACAATTATTTGCATACTATTCAAAGTAAATCATAAACAGTCAGCCATGTTTCTCAAGCAAATCTAATAAAATAATAAATGGCCCAAATATGAAGCTGGTAATGGACATGCCACTGGTCATTAATGTCAAGCAGAGATTGCACAAAATTATGGCACAAAATTATTTTCAAACCAGCAGATCTCTGATAAATATATTTAAAAAAAAGTATTTATGTCAATTTTTGTCAAAACCTGCAGTAGAGTAACATAAATACAAGCATTTAAAATAATAATAATAAAACACATATCCAGATTTGAAACACACAAATTGCTGTATTTCTATCCACACACAAACACACAACAGCAGTGTCTCCAGTTATGCAATAGGAAGAGGAAGCAGGTGCTCCCCATAGCTGGACAGTCGGTCTCGTCTTCTCCAGTTTCCACAATACATTTAACAAACGCAGCTCAGTGTAGTGGCCATCTGATCTGGAAAGAAATCTGATCAGTCAAAAAGCAGCGTTCTGACCTTTTCGAGTAAAAGTATTTTTGTATGATGCACTCTTTTCATTAAACATTAATTTCACACACAAAAAAACATACTTTGCATTTTGCAGCTTGTAACTGTATACACATATATAAAACACTGCCACTTTTTTTTTTTGCACATTTGTCCTGTTTACATGAGTTCGATCATCAAACTTTTATTTTTAGTATGCAAATAAATACAAAATGCAGTTTTTAAAAGATTTATTAAGAGAAAAAGGCTGTATGTATATGTAATAAACCTAATAACTGGTTGTGGCACCCTGGGAAGCACCAACTGCAATCAAGCGATGAATTTTTCACATTGCTGTGGAGGTATTTTGAGAATTGTTTCAATTCTGCCACACTGGAGGGTTTTTGGGCATGAAAGGCATGTTGGAGTCCAGACTTTGCTTTTCAAAATTTTTTTGAGCCATTCAGATGTGACCTTGCTGGTGGGTTTCGGATCATCATCCTGATGCATAACCAAAGTGCGCTTGAGCTTAAGGTCACATACTGGTGGACGGACGTTCCCCTTCAGAATTTTCTGGTAGAGCACAGAATTCACAGATCGTCCAAGTCCTGAATCTGCCCCAGACCATCACACTACCACCACCATGTCTGACTGTTAGTATGATGTTAAAAAAAAAAAAAATTATGAAATGCAGCATTAATTTTACGCCAGATGCACACCTTCCAAAAAGTTTTGTCTCATCAGTCCACATAATATTTGCTCAAAAGTCTTGGGGATAATCATGATGATGTTTGGCAAATGTAACACAAGCCTTCGTGTTCTTTTTGGTCAGCAGTGGCTTGGAACTCTTCCATGAACGCCATTTTTGCCCAGTCTCTTTCTTATTGTCGAATCATGTACATACCTACATATATTTGTGATTTTCGTTTCTTCATTCTTATTCTCATCATGTACTGTATATATTTACATGATAAGGAAAATGTTTGCGCTATATAACAAAAGTCTTAAATTAGGTGGACAATGAGGGAAGTAATTAGAAACAATGCAAATATGCAAATATGATAGACCAGCTGTCTTTTGAAAATCTCCACAATACAAAACAAATAGCATTTTAACTGTAACCAGACCTGGTCACCCCTGAACTCCAGTGCTGCACTGACGTCTGTTTCATACATGTACATTTACACTGAAATTCAGTAGTAATCAATCATGACTGTGAGGTGAAAGGACAAGTCCTTGGACAATTCCTGGGAGAATGTAGAGAATGGAAAAAAAAAGACAATATTTTCATGACAATACAGCAGCTGATGTTAAACATTAGTGCCAACAACATGGAAAAAAGCCTGAAGACAGAACAAAAGAAAAGAAATGTCTGGACATTGAATTCACAAATCCATGAAGAAGGAGATTCTTCTCTTTGTCTGGGAACTCGGCTATTTTAAACCAATCGTTAAAATTAGGCGTGTGTTCCATCACCATCACTTTTTTTTTTTTTTTTTTTTTGTAAACGGACCAGGGGTGAAAAAGTGCATCCTTGTGCTGGGAAAGGTCTTGCAAAGAACATCTAGGGTTTTGGGTGATGAGAAAGCGGATCGCGAGCTTCAATTTGGAGTGTGAAATTTTAATAACACCACATCCTTACAGACACGACCTTTCATCACATCACAAGATTTAGGGCTTAGAAAGACATAAGGCTTTATACTGGTACTCAACTGTGGGGGGGGGGTATGGGGGGGCAGGGGAACGGAGGGCATAAGTGGAGTGCACTTTTGGCCTGTGCTGATGACAAAAGGAGGAGTAGTATATCTTTCTTCCTGACACTTTTATTACAGGTACAATGAGTGGCGACCAGCCTGCTCGTACAATGCGGACAGGCCGAAGTCATATGTTCAAGCAGATGAGTGATAAGCTTAAAATCTGCTCAACAAAACTCTGTGTGTGTGTAAGCATTAACTCTTTTTTATGTAACATCCACACGTGTGCATAATTAAACAATGCCCGTTGTTCCAGCCACACATGCCTGCACCAGGCCGACGCCGCTGGTGCTTTTGAAACCCGCTGCCCCATGATGCTTCAGGAGGCACTGTTTAGAGAGACGGTGCTCTTTCCATTGTTTGTCTTTATCACACCGCCGAATCGGACGTCACACGCACACAATGCCAGCGCATGCCAGTGTAATCCCATATCTGACGCTCTCGTATGTTCGACACTCAGCGGCTGACGCTAAAACATCGCAAACTGTGTCGCTTGTACTAGCATAGAACCACGGCGCAATTAACCCTCCCTAATGCGCCGTCGCGAATGCTAGTCAGATTTACATGCCTAAGTATCAGCCCACAGCTGAGCCTGATGTGAAAGTGTAAGGTCTGAAATCTCCAGCTGGAGGAGGTTTAAGTGGTGGAGTAAGTCTTTAGGGGGGTAATGCGGTGTTCCCCGGCTCTGCTGCCGCAGGTTTTTATTACCCCAGGGAGAGATCTCAGTGTGTGTTTGCGATAAACGCATTAGGATTTGATACCACCATGGCTTGTAATCCTTTTTGAAGTGGGATTCATTTTCCAGTCGTGGCCGGAATACCGTTCTAGGTTACAAACCCTGCAGATGAGAAAAGGGAGACAGTTTTTTTGAGACAGATAGTTTATTTTCACTCACATTTAGCACGCACTGTATCCTGGTCACACAGTGGACACAGAGCCTATAATAGAGATGCATGGTGTGAGGTTGTAGTACACTCTGCATGGTACACCTGTCCATCACTGCATCACAGGGTACGAGGGAAAGCAGAGAAACCCACACAGACATGGGAAGAACAGACAGTAACCCAAGCTCAGGATCAACCTGGAGAAACTTGAAGGCTGAAACGCTACCCACAGCAACGTATCCCGTATACTGTACGCTCAGTGCACGGTTTATAAGGAACACCTGTACACCTGCTCATTCGCAATTATGCAATGGTCTAATCAGTCAATGATGTTGCTGCAGTGCAGTTTTTTTTTTTTTTTTTGGCTGTTAATATCAATTAATCATTGGTCAGATGCCAAAGTGCATCTCTTCATGTTCCAGCATGATATGCCACAAATTAAATGTCATTTTATGAACATGTCAATGAGTTCAATGGCCTTCCCAGTCACCGGATCTGAATCGCATAGAATTAATGCAGGAATTGCATGGTGTTGAGATGTCAACATGGACCAAAATCTCAAAGGAAGGTTTCTTAAATCTTCTGGAATCCATTCTTCATGTCAGGTATTATTGAGACTGTTTACAGGTTAAATGGATGCACTAATCATTATAAGTATAGTGTTCCTAATAAAGTGGTCACTGAGTGTAGATATGTAACTGTGAGATTATTGTTTTCTTTTTTAATCATCCTGTGTCTCCTGATCATTTACTTTGCATTGCCAAACGTATGAAATCAGACACCTTTGTTTGTGTGCGTGTGTGTGTGCGCGCATGTATGGGTTGCTATGCTATACTGAGGTATGCAAGAGATTCGAAAAGCCCCTCACACACAAGGGAAAGGGCCACCAATGCAGAAAGAGGGGACCCTGGGAAGCTTTTGGGGCGACTTCAAGGAAATCCCCCACCCCTTCCAACCCCACCTTTCTCATCCTCTCTCCTCCTCTCAGCTCTTCTCTCCTCCTCTTCCCTCTTCAAAGCCTGCGTCGGCCGATGAGGGGTGCGGCCCACTGAGCGAGCGCTGGATTTGGCCTATTGTGTCACAGCTTCAGGGGCGAGGGACATCTTGAACGCCTCAGGAAGATTAAATAGCAAAGCCCAGTCGGAAACAGAGAGAGAGTGAGAGGGCACGAGAGACGGAGGGAGAATAAAGCAGGAACGGTATACGGGTGCGACGGAGGGGGCTCGTGAATGAGCGGGAGCCGGTGCGAGGGAGGAAAGAGGAGGAATGTGAGAGTGCAGGGGAGTAAAAGAGGGATAATGAGCAAGGGAGGAAAGAGGAGATGAGGTAAAGGAGGAGAGGAAGAGAAACGGGGGCCTCCCTGAATGAGGATTAGCACATGCTCAGAGAGAGAGAGAGAGAGAGAGAAGGATGAGAGAAAAGAATGCATAGACAGCATACAGAGAATGGAGGATAGTGTGTGTATGTGTGTGTGTGAATGCATGTGTACAAATTATGCATATCCCCAATTACTGAAAGAACACAAAGCCATGTAAGATTAGCTCCACTCCTTTACACTGTTATTTCTTAGACAGCACCCTATAGAAAGTCCATTACGGCTTTGATTGACAGGATGTAGATACATGTACAAGATGTGCATACGCAGAGGCACGACTACGCATAATTAAAAAAAATACTTAAGCATTTTTAATGTAACCTCTATATACTGTAGACCATCGTTGTGGTTTGTGTTTATGAATTTTTCAGACAAATTCAGAATAATTTATCTTTTCAAAAACTGTTTTTTTAACAACAACAACAAAAAAAATTAAGCGTAGCTTTCACAAGTCTGCCTCATCTTAACACATACTTCGTCAAATCTCTTTCATCCTAAGATACATTGTCTCAGGTCTGCCTCATCCTTAGATACCCTGCCTTAAGTCTGCCTCATCCTAAGAAACACTTCTTCAAGCCTGAATCATCCTAAGTTACACTGCCTCAAGTTGTTCTCATCCTAAGATAAACTGCCTCGAGTCTGCCTCACCCGAAGATAAGCTGCCTTGAGTCTTCCATATTCTAAAATGCACTTCTTCAAGTCTGCCTCATCCTAAGAAACACCTTCTCAAGCCTGCCTCAATCAATGTTACACTACCTCAAGTTTGCCTCATCCTAAGATAAACTTCCTCAACGCGGCCTCATCCAAAGTTACTCTGCCTCAAGTTTGTCAAGTCAAGTCAAGTCAAGTCAATTTTATTTATATAGCGGTTTTAACAATTGACATTGTCGCAAAGCAGCTTTACACAATAAAAAGAAGTAAGTCTGTATGCAATGTGTATGAATCAAAATGATAAGATTGTCCCTGATGAGCAAGCCGAGGGCGACGGTGGCAAGGAAAAACTCCCTGGGATGGTAGTTTGTCTCATCCTAAAATAAGCTGCCTCATCTTAAGATACACTGCTTCAAGTCTGCCTCATTCTTGGATACACTGCCTTGAATCTTCTTCATTCTTAGATACCCTGCCTTAACTCTGCCTCATTCTTAGATACACTGCCTTGAGTCTGCCTCATCCTAAGAAACACTTCCTCAAGCCTGCCTCATCCAAAGTTAAACTGTCTCAAGTTTGCCTCATCTTAAGATACACTTCCTCAACACGGCCTCATCCAAAGTTACTCTGTCTCAAGTTTGTCTCATCCTAAAATAAGCTGCCTCATCTTAAGATACACTGCTTCAAGTCTGCCTCATTCTTGGATACACTGCCTTGAATCTTCTTCATTCTTAGATACCCTGCCTTAACTCTGCCTCATTCTTAGATACACTGCCTTGAGTCTGCCTCATCCTAAGAAACACTTCCTCAAGCCTGCCTCATCCAAAGTTAAACTGTCTCAAGTTTGCCTCATCTTAAGATACACTTTCTCAAATCTGCCTCATCCTAAAATATACTTCCTCAAATCAGCCTCATCCCAGGACACACTGCCTCAAGTATGCCTCATCACACTGCCTCAAGTCTACCTCATCTTTAGATACACTGCCTTAAATCTTCCTAATTAAATCTTCCTCAAGTCTGCCGCATTCTAAAATATACTTCCTCAAATCAGCCTCATCCAAAGTTACACTGCCTCAAGTTTACCTCATCCGAATATAAACTGCCTCAAGTCTACCTCATCTTTAGATACACTGCCTTAAATCTTCCTAATTAAATCTTCCTCAAGTCTGCCTCATCCTAAAATATACTTCCTCAAATCGGCCTCATCCAAAGTTACACTGCTTCAAGTTTACCTCATTCGAATATAAACTACCTCAACCCTGCCTCATCTTTAGATACACTGCCTTAAATCTTCCTAATTAAATCTTCCTCAAGTCTGCCTCATCCTAAAATATACTTCCTCAAATCGGCCTCATCCAAAGTTACACTGCTTCAAGTTTACCTCATTCGAATATAAACTACCTCAACCCTGCCTCATCTTTAGATACACTGCCTTAAATCTTCCTAATTAAATCTTCCTCAAGTCTGCCTCATTCTTGGATACACTGCCTTGAATCTTCTTTATTCTTAGATACCCTGCCTTAACTCTGCCTCATTCTTAGATACACTGCCTTGAGTCTGCCTCATCCTAAGAAACACTTCCTCAAGCCTGCCTCATCCAAAGTTAAACTGTCTCAAGTTTGCCTCATCTTAAGATACACTTTCTCAAATCTGCCTCATCCTAAAATATACTTCCTCAAATCAGCCTCATCCCAAGACACACTGCCTCAAGTATGCCTCATCACACTGCCTCAAGTCTACCTCATCTTTAGATACACTGCCTTAAATCTTCCTAATTAAATCTTCCTCAAGTCTGCCTCATCCTAAAATATACTTCCTCAAATCGGCCTCATCCAAAGTTACACTGCCTCAAGTTTACCTCATCCGAATATAAACTGCCTCAAGCCTGTCTCATCTTTAGATACACTGCCTTAAATCTTCCTAATTAAATCTTCCTCAAGTCTGCCTCATTCTAAAATGCACTTCCTCAAGCCTGCCTCATCCAAAGTTACACTGCCTCAAGTTTACCTCATCCGAATATAAACTGCCTCAAGCCTGCCTCATCCTAATATACACTGCCTCGAGTCTGCCTCATCCTAAGATACACTTCCTCAAGTCTGCCTCATCATAAGGTTATGATCTGCTTCAATGCAGGCCAGGTTTAGGCTCAGCAATACAATTAAGTCAGCTGACGACCTGAATCTGCTAAATGACATATAAGCACATTATATATAAATGTACATTATTGTTTCTATATTGGATCACATGAACTTTATCAAAATATGATCTGATATAATCAAAATATGATATAAAAACCTTTAATCATTCACAGGATAAAACTTTCTCCAAAGAGATGTTTCTTTAAGTATAAATGGAGGAACACTAGATTCAAGATTCAAAGAACTTTATTAATCCCAGAGGGAAATTCGTGAAAACTACAATGTGTTGTTCTTCAAGGTTGATAAAAAATGAACACTTAAACAAATACGCCGTGTTTGTTGTATGAGAGGAATTAAACACTTCATAATGTTTTATTGTGCTGCTGCTTTATCAGCTTCTGGCCTCATCAACCCACTCAAGTCACTGATAGTTTTCCTAGAACTGCATACCCTGTACACACACTCTGTAGTTACACACTACAGTAATTCTTCAAAATATTATGATACTTGGTTTGTTCGGAATCATTTAAGTCTTACCTTTATGAGTAATATGATCAAAACTAATTTCTGATATAGATCCAGTATCCAAAACATGCAGAAATCTTCTGTAAACCTTCTACTGTTCTTGTTGTTGTTACTTCATTACAATAAATTATAATAAAATCCCTTTTTGTTCTAGAATGTAGAAAATAAATCTAAACTTGTGTTCAGACTTTTGCCTAGTTTTGTATTTTATATATATAATAAATTAGAAATAAAATAAAATCCACAATAAAAGAACAACGATCCAGTTTATTGTTAACATTAATTATTGTTTTTTTTTTTTTTAACTCATTTCCGATCTTTGATCTTTGTTACAGGATCCGATATCCGATATGGTTTCCTCCCGATCCAATAACGGTCCTGATTATCGTCTCCATTTTAAACCCCTGAGCTTAAATAATCTGCTGTTTATTATTTCGCTTCAGGAGGCTTTGTGAACTTTAGACCTCTGGTTTCTCCTCAGCGCGAGTCAAATGGCCACAGCACCACTTTGTTTCTTTAAAACCCCGGTGTGCGTGAGCCCAACTGATTACCATTTACTTAAGAAAAGATCTGACCAGAAGTCTTTTCGAAGCTCAAGTCCTGCTCTCGCTGTTTCACCCAGGACAAAAGTGCAGGAGGAAAACAGGATAAAAATCTTCTCTTCTTTCCACAGACTCTTTCTTCTACTCCTGCCTTCTTTGTGTCATTCTGGAGCCTGACTGGTCATTCTGAAGAGCCGTTTGATCTCCTCCTGAAAGACATGCGCGCCCGCACACACACACACACACACACACACACACACACACACAAGCACAATAAGGCAAATGCCGTCGCTCTGTATTACGTTATCTAAACCATATGTACGCATGTGAGTTGAATGCTGCACGTACCCTCACACTCACACTCCTAACACACTGCAGCTTTCATCTTATGTTCTAAATCTGTTATACAAAGCAAACATGATTACAACTAAATGTGTACGAAGACATTACGATCCAAGGTAAAATATACAGCGTACCGATAACATTGTTATCAGTGTGAGACAGAAACCTTAATCGTGTTTAAATCATCTACGGCTCAATTCATCATTTCAATTTATTCTTCTGTTAAATGACACTCATTTGCATATCTTCTTTTCACAAAGCTGAAACTTTGCGTTAACAGTTTTCAAAACATTTACATTAGACGTTTTGATGAAATGCTAGTGAATTCAGTCATTTGCACGCTGACTGCTTGAATAAATCTCTGTAAGAGCAGCTCAGATAGCAGGAAGCTGGAAGGTC
>JAAGKR010000604.1:6445-31445 GCA_011419295.1 Clarias macrocephalus | reverse complement strand
GCAGGGATGATGATGATGATGATGATGATGATGATGATGATGATGAGTCTACAGATGATAAATGACTCCACTTGCTCTGATAAATGACTCTATACTCCTCCTCATTCCAGACACCAGATGAGTGACAGATAAACGTGGGTTGTTTGGGAAGTGTGATTGCTCTCTCATGACACAATACATTCTTTAATTAATAGTGTAGTTTACTCTAACTCTAAAATCCTGCATCATTCAGTCTAGAACCCAGAGCTGGAGGATATGTTTTCAGGATGTTTTCAGCCTTATTTGACACGTCTTAGTTAATTATTAAATCTCAGTGTTAGTCTAAATCACAGTTACATACTGTATAATTAAGTGATAAATAATGATGATACTGATTATTGAAAGAAGAAGAACAACAACAATAATAATAATAATAATAATAATAATAATAATAATAATAATAATTCACAATTATTTTTAAAAAAAATCACAATTCAATTACAAAACACTTTCTGTGTAATGTTACAAAATCCTGCTGTCTCTGTTATGATTGAGCGACGTAATTTGTGTTTTTAAGCGAAGAGTGTTCTATCATTTTGTCCTACCCTGCCAGAATTTTCTACAAGAGGCAAAGTTTTATATTAGTACATGGTAGTTTCTCAATCTTCCCTCTATAGTTTTGAATGGTGAAAAAAAATATTAGTGCAGTTTTATCCGAGGTAATGTTTACTGACATACTTTCTGACAGTAGCACTTTCTGACATGTTGTTTCTAACATTATCGGAATATAATCCCTATTGCTTTAACACTGGTAGCATTTTCTGACATGTGTTTTGAATGTTGTCCATCAATCTGACAGTTGAATGTTTAATTACTTCTGCAAATAAAATGTACAATAAAACACAAAAGATGAAAATAATAATAATAATATTAAACATGAATCCACAAGTCTCAGGGAGTAGTAGCGTGGATTTATGGGCGGAGCACTAAAGCAGCGAAACATGATGTAGAATGAACTGAGTCCCTCAGGGTTTTATGAGATAAAATTACTTTTTTTTTATGTTATTAAATAGGTTTTTTGGCTCCGTAAATATTTTACAAGGAGTAAACAGCCTGCCGCAGACTGAGTGAGACATACAGTGTAGTTACAGAGGTTTGCATCATTTGCCTGGATTATCATGCATCTGCCAAAAAATATCTCCCTGAAATGTTTTAGTTTTTGATAAAATAAAAATATATATGGTGTGTCTTGATATGACCAGACATCAAGCTGAACTAAACTTTCCAATAACAACAGGGATTCTCTTCTGCTTAAGTCACACTGATGTCACTTCTTATTTCTTTAAACAAGAATGCATTTTGATTTAAAATAATCAAGTCATAGTTATCATTATATTATGGGATGTTTTCAAGATACATCAGTTCCCAAGCTCAGTAATTGATTTGAATTTATTGGTGAGATTATTGGTGAGATTTTTTCTCTCTCTCTCTCTCTGTCCCCTGGGTCTTGAAGGAAAACATCTTTTAACAAGTTACACCGTTCTGTCACGACTCAGGAGGTGAAGGCAGGAAGAGCGACTCCAAACAAAGAAGAGTGCGTTTAAAAGGCGTGAACCCATGGTACGGGGCAACAAACAGAATGGCTCAGAGCAAGACACGGTAACGTGAGATGACGGACAGCGTGCACAACAGGGGCTGGGGAAACAATGAAACCTGGAACTTAAATAAACAGGAAGTTACGAAACAGAAGAAAGTGATGAGAGGCGTGTGAGGTGCTGGGGCTGATGGGAAATGGGGTCCGGCACTACCGTGACGCTTTACCTCTGACATCTGGAGACTCCTTCGAAATTTGGTAAATGATCAATCTCTTTATAGGAAAATTATTATTGTTGTTGTTGTTGTTGTTATTATTATTATTTTTATTATTATTATTATTAGTCTATGTGCAATGTCCACCGTTTGACACGAGTGCATTCATATAAACCTCTGAGTTAATGTTTTTAGGTATGTAGGAGTCAGAAATGTCAGACTCTGAGAAGCTTGAAGTGAGCGGAGGTATATGGTTTCCGTCTGGTTTCAGCCTCCGTTTCAAAGAGGAAATGGGACTGAATTCGATGCGGGGCTGACTTTTTTTTTTTTTTTTCCCCACACACGTGGCCTTTTATCTCTACATAGTTCAGATCCCAACCATTAAAGCCACAGGCGAGCAGAAAACGAGCCTGAGCTGATTACACCAGGCGAAGACTGACAGAGAATGAGGTAAAGAAGTAGGAGGTGGAGGAGGAGGAGGAAGAGGAAGAAGAGGAGGAGGAGGCTTGAGCTGGAAAGTATGAGAAAAGATTCTCACTGCTGAGTGACTCCGAGGGCCAGTCTTTCCCGCACACACACACACACACACACACACACACAGAGGACTAATCGTTGTGACCACATCATTTACAGAGCAATCTTCTCTGACATGACTGTAATGGAAAACACACACAATAAAAAAAAAAAAAGCATACAAGCTTTCTCTGTGTGTGTGTGCACGCGTGTGTGTGTGTGTGTGTGTGAGAGAGAGAGAGAGCAAGTGAGTGTCAGGAGTGTGTGAGTCAAGAGTTGATTGCTCTCCTCCAGCGAGGATCAAACGGCAACATCTCTGATTCTATGTGTGCATGTTTGCAGACACAGAACCGGCGTGCCAACCCCCGACTGCCCGTTTCCGAGCAACCGTGCCACGCAGCGTCTGGCGCCCCTTTCCACAGCTCTTTTGTGCCAGGGCCAGCGCCACGTCAGGTCCCCGCTGCGCCCGTGGAGAGCGGGGCAATGTGGGATACGTCTCAATCCGTGGGGTGGTGGCCCCCTGCGCCCGATCCTCGTCCCTCTTTCTCCATCTCTCCTGTTATCCTCTGCTCTCTCTCGATCGTATTCCCTGGCATGAAGTGCTCATCTCTGTGCCCTACTGTCGCCCACGCAGCAAGCTATCTGTCACCCTTTTTTTCCCTCTCCTTCTCTGTGAACTACACTGTCCGTTTCTATCCCTCTATCTCTCTCTCTCTGTCTTTCTCTCTCACCGTCTCTATCTTTCTGCCTGACAGATCACAGGGATATAAGCTTCTTTCTTCCAGACCGTAGGACTCCTCGAAAACCTCCAGTGCCCAAGAACAACATAGGGAACCTCCCACTACTCTCTCTCTCTCTCTCTCTCTCTCTCTCACTCTCTCTCTCTCTCACACACACACACACACATGCACACACACCTAGTATTTCCAGAGCTTGAGCATGATTGACGGTTTGGAACAGATAGCCTGTTTTTCACAAGACATGGGGCTACGAATGAAGACAAAGACAGGAAGTCATACTTTTTACGCAAGTTTTTTCAGACTTCAAAGGTTTAAATTTTTTTATGTTGTTTTTTTGTTGTTTTTTTTTTTGGGGGGGGGGGGGTTAAGGTCCCATATTTTACTATTTCTTTAACAAGTTAACACAGGTATCAGAGCTTTTCCCAAAAGTGTGCGTGTTACTGCTCCAGCTGAAATAGCCCTCAGATAACACAATTTCATACCTCATACTCGCTCGCTTTCAATCCTCCCAATGCGCCATTTCAGTGTTTATGTAAATTACACAGAACAGCAGAGACAATATCGTATATGAGGTCAAATTAGGGGGGAAAATCTAACAGGCTTGATTAAAGCACAGGCAATACAAAAACTGGAAAAATATACAACTTGTCCTCTCAAATTTTCAAAAGAATTTCAAAAGAAAAGCAAAGTGAAAATATCATGAATATAGTTTTATATATAACCTACTTCAAATACTGTAAAATGACGACAGACAAAAAAAATCACATAATTAAGCTTATTTTATAATCATTTTTTATTTCATAAGGTTTAAGCAAAACTTTTTGAAAGAAGCAAAGTTCTCTGCCAAAATAAAACAAGATTTCTTTTTTGCTTACAACTTTAGAAATATTTGACTAGAAATAAGTTTATTAATCTTATATTTCGTTTGTTTGAAACTTATTTTAAGAAATTACAGAATGCAACAAGAATTTAATCTAGATTCAAGAATATTCCGTTGCTTGCTTGGATGTCATTTTTGCAGTGTGTAACTCTCTGCTCTTTCATACATTATCAGTAGCTAATGTCATGTTGATCAAAATGGACTTTAATTGTTCACTTTGAAATAGTCCTACAGTAACACCCAAAACACCAAGGTGTTAGACCATGGTACTGCAAATGTCGTGTCATGACAGGTAAAATGATCGAACCAGCCGTCATAACCTGCCAAGCGTATTTTCTCTACATTTCTATTAGATTTATTTTCCTGTAAATGTGATAATTCTGAAATGATGTAATGCTCTCAGGCAAATCTTGACCTCGAGTTATGTTTAAAACATTTGATCAACTTATGATCAACCGGGTCTCCAAGATATCTTATAGTGATAAGACACTAATAATAAAAGTGTTTCCAGTCCTGTGTTATGATGTTGCTGGGAATATGTGGCCTGACAGACAGGAACATCAGTAGGTATAGAAGGACTGCACTGTAATTCCTCATAGTGTCTTACAGTGGTTTAAGGTAAAACACTCTCACTCACTCACTCACTCACTCACTCACTCACTCACTCACTTTCTATATCACTTATTCTGTACCGGGTCACATGAGGTTGGTCACAGGATACACAGTAGATATGGTGTTTTATTATTATTATTATTATTATTATTATTATTATTATTATTATTACAGCGCATGGTTGTGCAGGAAATGCATTGTTATGTGCTGGATGTATTAAATGAGAAATGCACCTACAGTTTTGCAGATGTTAAGGATCATTTGAGAAACCTGTACAGTTGTGTGTACTTTTTACTTTCGGCTTCTCCTCCAAATTCAATTTGGGGGAAAACAAGAATGATAGAGTAAATCATCAGCCTGAGCTGCACTCATTAGACCAGCGATTCCATTCCTGCATGCAGTTGTGGATGCCAGAAACGATCTATGTGTCATAACAGTAAAGTGAAAGACAGTGAAAGGAAGAGTTAGGTGGCCTGAATGTAGGAGAGTCTATAAATAACACGTGGAAGAGGTTGACAGGAAGGCGATAAACTGTATGAGAGATGATATATGAGACTCGGAAAAGAGCAAGAGAGAGAGAGAGAGAGAGAGAGAGAGAGCTGTGGACGGAGTCAGAAGCATGATGGCATCCTGTTCCCTCAGAGTGCACACGCACACGCACACACACACACACACACACACACACACGCACACACACACACACACACACACACATCAAATGTGACTAAATTTACCAGCAGACAGGCTGCATGACATCTACAGATCGCTGGGATTGTACCCTGCTAACTTTCTTTTCTCCGATGATGGTGGCTCCCAGATCTGCCAACCTCACGCTGACCAGACGACAGATGACAGTTGGGTTTCTGCACCAGGGACTGGCACACAGGCCTAAAATCTGTCTCTGCCTGGGCAGACCAGTGCGTCTGGTGTCTGTGTGTGTGTGTCTGTGTGCGTGTGTGTGTGTGTGTGTGTGTGAGAGAGAGAGAAAGATAGAGCGAGAGAGAGAGATAAATGCTTGCTTTAGGGAGGAGGAGATTAGACACTTACTTTTGAATGACAGGAAAATAGAGGCCAGGTTTGCACAATGATAGATATTAGGACATATCAGTCTCTGTGTGTGTGTATATAGGGATGGTGGGTGGGCGATGTGGTTATTTAAAAAAAAAAAAAAAAATGTGTTGCAGGTCAAATTAAATGAAAAACAAGAATTTTCAAAATGTTTAAAATGTACAGGAATAATAAGAATAATAATTTACAGATAGATAGACAGACAGACAGACAGACAGACAGACAGATAGATAGATAGATAGATAGATAGATAGATAGATAGATAGATAGATAGATAGATAAGTGTTCGCCTGTCTCTAGTAGGCAGGGTTAAACCGCTTAGCAAAGGTGTGGACCGGAACGCTCGTAAAGATTAAGTGCATGCTAAAGACCGGCGGGTTGTAGCTTTACAAGGTTTCTGAAGGTTACATTCCGTTTGCCGTGTAACACAAGGTGTGACTGCAAACTTAAAAAGCAATAGTTTTATGGCTTGGTGTGCTCGGGCTGGTGATGGTGTTCGAGACTAAGAGAGAAAAATGCAGAGCATGAGGTTCTATCGGCTTCATTCCTTCTTTTTACAGTATGTTCTCACCCTTTGTTTGTCTCTACTGAATTTGACTGAGCTCAGGAGCTGAAGCTGGCAATGACATCTTGTTTGAGCTTCGAGTGAAGGTTCTTTCTTTAATTTCTCCTAATCAAGGATTTTAACGTCAGGCATGTGGTATTTACAGCTCCAGACTTCATTCAGCACTTCCTCAGATACACTGTTATCAGATCTGTTTCCTCAGATACACTGTTATCAGATCTCATTAGCACTGTCCTCTGTGTTTATGTGTGTCTTAAACGTTATAGCTTATATTGCACCACACTCCTAAAGAAACACATCACTTCACTCTATACAATAAATGGAGAAATTTAAGGACGAAATAAACAAATAAACTGTGATATATTCATAAACCTGTATCCCTACCTTACAAGCTAACATAGTTTCACGTGACTGTCCTTGGCTGTAAAGATTACGTCTAGATGGATGTAACAATTGGAAAAATGCATGATCCAAGGTGGTTAATCCTGTTTCTCAGCATTGCAGGTGGTAACCAATGCAATATATTCAAGGAAATCTTATACATGCGTTTAACATCTGCAGTGTGGAGGAATCATAAACTTTGTTATTCTTTAAAACCTCATTACAGCCTCAATTACTGTGCAGAACACATTATTTGACAGGTCAACTGTTCTGCATGTGTGTTATATTAACCAGCTGTTAAGTTAAACCTTTTTTTTTTTTTTAATCACATATACATTACTGCCATGTGTAATTCTTTCTTCATATCCCAGCGTAACTGGGGTCAGAGCGAAGGGACAGCCATGATACAGTGCCCCTGGAGCAGATAGAGTTAAGGGCCTTGCTCAAGGGCCCAACAATGGCAACCTGGTGGAGAGTGCCTTACCTTCTGAGTGGTCATACAATATTACAGGATCACCAGAATCACCTCCAAGCAATAAAATAAACAAGTCCCAATTTTGTATGTGTCCCTGAAAGTGATGTCCACCCTGTCATTTTGGGGGAACTGCTCAGCTGTTTTTGGCTGATGTAATCAGTGACATCATCGCCATCATTTTCTCTCTTTAGTGGAGATTAAAACAATTGCTTTAATGACAATACGTGTTTACACTTAGATACATATCATATTTACCATTATATTGTGTTTGTAGTTTGATGTTGTCTAGTTTACTCCCCCCTATCAGAGTGAAATATTACTAAATATAAAAACTTTCAGAAATTCAAAATATACAGTATGTTATAAACCATATTCAGTCAACCTTCAACAGTGGATCACTTTGTTAACTGAAGGTCCACCATGTGCTCATTAAATGCTAACTTACAGCAAATAACAAAACAAAAAGTCCACCCTGTCATCAATCTTTGCTGCATTTTAGATTGATTTCTATTATTAGCAACATACTTTTCCTCATTAACGAAAATGCAGTATATTGGTGAGAAGGGGAGATTATATCTTGCTCATATTCATTATGAAGACTCAAAAGGAGTTTATAGTGAACCAAACAATGTTTAGGAAGAGATAGAGGGGCGAATGAAAGAAGCTAATTGTCACACAATAAATAATAAACAAATTCTAAATGGGGTTACTATTATAACTACTGACATTCAAAAGCTATCATGGCTAAACCTCAGCTTAAATCTTTAATGTTGCAAGGTTGTTTGTTTGTCAGATTTTTGCTATAAATGGTCACATGGTGAACTATTATGCAAATAAAGATACGAAAAAAAGCTAACCTTGACAAAGAAATTTCTTGAATCGTTAGCTAGCATCAGAAGATCATGAATTAGCAGAAAAACCGAAATAATACACAAGGTAAGTAATGAATGCTAATTGATTATATTTAGGTTTCCATTCTTGCTTTTGTTTGTTGATGTACTTAAACAAATTTAGAGAGGGTGCTAGCATACTAGGTAGCATTAGCTAGCTAACGCAGGTTAAGTTGCTAGCTCCATACTTCTAGCTATAACAAATGTAGCATTTTGACATGAAGATAATAAAGCATTAATGCTGTTTATTTTTGCATGAAAAATGACATGATTGGTGTGAGCTCTCTCTCTCTCTCTCTCTCTCACACACACACACACACACACACACACACACTATTATAGTAGGTTAAACTGATATAGTCACTTTGTACACTTCCTGTTTCCTCGCTCTCTCTTATTAAGGCTCAGAAAGATAGAAGGATTTTACTGTAACAAACAAATTGCACTGAGAAAAATGTCCATTTCAGAATTGTGCACAATTTTTTTTTTATAATTTCATAATTTACAAAAATTGCTATAGAAAACAAAATTCAACAGAAAAATATAAAATATACAAATTAAATGTAAGTCAAACAGGATGTTTAGAATGTGAATGTACAGAATGTGTAGAAGGGGCAATATAGTAAGATATGGCATGTACATGTAGGTATGACTGTATGAGTGGAACATGAGGCATGGGATAAATGTGGGTCAGCATTGTTATTGTCCATGTCTTTGTCTATTTTTTTTAAGGTGCGCGTTAGTCCTCTTGAATTTGAAGCAAGAGACGTGCAGCATATGTGGAGTAGTGCAAATGTGCAATGTGGTGATTATTGTGCTCCAACACAGGTGTGAAGGAAACAAAGGCAAGTCCATTCAGTTAGGTCCTACAGTACGTCGCACTCTGGCTGAGCACCGAATAGCCTGCGGGAATAAAGCTTCTCCTCAGTCTTTCTGTGTTGGCCTTCAGGGAGTGGAAGCGCTTTCCTGATCACAACAGGGAGAGCAGTTCATTGTCAGGGTGGCTGAGGTCCTTCACTATCTTCCTGGCTTTGATCCAGTACCACTTGCTGTAGAGTCCAGGCCAGGGAGTTTGGTGCGGATGATGCTGATCACACAATGGTGTTTTGTGCAAGCTTGACCATCACTGTGTTTTTCACTGACTATTTTAGTCATCTTTCTCATGTTTTCTCTCATTTATCATATCATATCTTCTCTCATGGAACCAGCTGTATTGTGACCTGCCTGTGGACTGATAATGATTCTAATATCTGGAAAAGCTTTTTAAAGAGATGTAGCGAACTTGTCGTCTCACACGACTCACCTTCATGATTTAAAACAAAATGAATAAAAAGTGTTTTATTGCAGGGCAGGTCACTCTGTGGAGGTTGTTGTATGGTGCAGACAGTCAGCAGAATTCCTGTTTTGCACTTTTGCCGCAGTCAGCTTGTATTGCACCCACCCCCCTGAACACACCCGTCTCTCTCTGTCTCTCTCTCTCTTTCTCTCTGTCTTTTTCTCACTACCTTTTACTGCACTGGAAAAAAAATGCTGCATCGGCAGTACGGTGTGTCCCTATTGACCTGTGTACCACGAGATACCCGTTTTCCTCCATCGCTCATGCAAACTCGCATCCTGATGATGCGCTGAAACTCAATACGCTCTGAACAAGAGGAATATCGCTTAGCTGCACATCGACTCCATGTTGATTGACATCTGCATTAACGATAGAGAAAGAATAAAATTACAGCATCCTTATGTCCATTACTATCCAAATTTGCTATTCTTAGGTCGGACTATTTTGGATGTTCATTAAAACAAGTGAAACAGAACTACTAATGATCGTGTCGGTGATCCACTTTATTCCTTAAGCTAACGTGTCACAGACTTAACAGAAGCTCAAGGACACAAAAAAAGCACCCTGGATCCCTCAGTTCGTCTCGTATCTTTGTGGATTTTGACTTATTTTGTTTGCTTTTACTGCTTCACACATAGGCACAAATTGTGCAGGACCACAATACATACACACACAGACACACACACACACACACACACACACACACACACACACACACACACAAACTAAGCATACAACCTCAGATGTCATGTTAAAAAACTTTATTCCTAGTTCATCAGTGTGAATGTGAGAATGCAGCTCTGCCCTTGTGCATGTACAGTAAAACACTGCGGATAAACATGTGGAACTGGTCACATGACTTTATTTCAGCCATTTAAATAAACTGATTTACTCTTCCTTGTGTTCTTACTTTGCCTTGCTTTTGTTTACGTCTTTTTCTCTTCTGTTCCTGCTTCCTTCCATCCTTCTTTTGTCTTTCCCTTCTTCTACCTATTTTCTTCTTTTCTTCCTTGTTTCCTTCCTCCCTTTTCCCTTTCTTACTTCAACTGTCCTATATCTTACTTACCTCCTACCTTTCATTTACTTTTCTTCCCCTTCTGGCTTCCTTCTCTTTTCCTTTTTTCTTCCTTCTTCCTTTATTCCACCAATTCTTGTCTTCTTCCTTTCCTTTCCTTCAAACCTTATTTTTTTTCCTTATTCCTTCCTTCTCTCCTTTCTTTCTTTCTTTCTTTCACCCTTTTTCTTCTTTCCTTGCTTGTTTCCTTCCTTCCATTTCCTTTGCTTTTTCCTTTCTCTTCCATTTTGCTGTTTTCCTTTTACCATTTATTTCATTTCCTCTCCTTCCTTTCATTTACATTTCACCCTTTTTTCTTCCTTCAGTTTTCCTTTCCTACCTTTATTCCCAATCTAACTCTAACCTTAACCTTTGTTAAACTGCTTTCTTACTTTATATTTTTTATTAAAGTATCTGTGTAAAAGGAACATAAAGGACCAGACAAAGTGCTAACTGTCCTAACATATATTCCTATCATTGTGGGGATGTTTGCTCATCCCCCACACTACACACACATGCAAGAAGTAAACAGATCATCGTAGTTTTATAATAAATTGTATGCACCAAACTGTGGTACATTCATGAGCGAGTACGGTTTAGCTGTTAATACATTATTGTTGACTTTACTTTAGCAGCTTTAAGAGCAATAACTGGTCTAGACAGCGAGTGAGACGGTTGTTCTTGTCAACAGATCTTCAAACAGCACCGAGACGTCTTTCAGGAGGCCCGGGTCAACCAGCTCAGGACTCCTCTGATGGTTTTCTTTATGTTAAACAACACTAGAAAGAGAAAGGGGAATTTCCTCTAAAGGTTTCTATCAGTGTTTCTCTGGGACAGTCCAACTTCGGACTGAGCATCTGACCTCTTTGCAAAAAAAAAAATATATATATTTTTTTTTGCAACAGTCGTTTCTAATTTGCAGACTGCAAAGGACGGATAGAAAACGGATAGAAGGCATGATAACGGCTACACCTTCCGGTGCACACTTTTGATCATAAAACCATGGGGGTGTATTTACTTATTGTGTGTCTGTAAAACCTTTTGTGTTCACCTGAAGTATAATTACTGAACCATTATCCATTAACTGTGGGATAAATACACACCTTCTCTGGCACTTTGTCCTCCTTTTTTTACACTTTCCTCATCTCCCCCCTTTTCCCTCGTTCTTTATCCTATTGTATAAGAAGACCATAAATCACACGCGTGTGTCAGCTAGCAGAACCCAATGGAGTGTGTGTGTGTGTGTGTGTGTGTGTGTGTGTGTATTTAGGTAGTAGTCTTTTCACTACCTGTACAGAAAGTCTCTCTCTCTCTCGCCTTCTCTCTCTCATTCTCACATGCTCATCATTCATGTCTGACAACAGGTACTTCTTCTTTCTGTTCCCTAAACTCACCGTCGTCTCCCACACAGACGCACTAAAAGCCGCCGAGTTTGGTGGCAAGCAGCTACACATCCCGCAGCGTTTGATCCTGAGGAATGAAGTGCTAGCTTCCACTTCCCTAATGTCTGGATTACGAGCCGTGTCATCACTCAGGAATCTTTATAGGGGCCGAAAGCTCAGTGGGCATGTTTTAATGCGCTCCCAGTATTAAACAAGAGCTGTAGATAGCCAAACGTACAGAGAGCGGTGGGAGAGAGAGAGAGAGAGAGAGAGAGAGAGAGGTGCTTTTATCTCTGAGATCTGAAAGAAAGTGTTTTAGAGACACAACAGAGCGTTCAGGATGATAAAGAGGAAGACACACACATACTCACACACAGACTTCCTGAAGCCGTGACAAAACCTGGGTGGAATCATAGAGATAATCTGAGCTGTTGAGGTTAAAAGAAGGTAACTATGGACAATGTATGAGAAAGGGAGAGAAAGAGATGATGAGCGTGTATGTGTATGTGTGAGTGTCTCATGTGTCTTTGTGTGTGATAATGAAATGCGGCGCTAGCAGCAAACTCATAAAAACGGGTTGGCATGAGTAGAACACACACTGTCCGCCAAATGTTGAGTACAACTCTCCAAATTCTCTTGTTCCCCTCTTAAATCTAAAAAACCATTTATACTTAGGGAAAAAAAATATTGTGTGTACACCAAGCTGTAAAAAAAAAAAGTCATGTGTATGCAGGTGAAGTCCAGTAGAGCACGACGAGAAAGATGGAGGTGCATTCAGGCTGTCATAACACCAGCATGATGATACCTAATGACTAAGGCTTCTTGTTTCCAGAATGCTTCACACTTTCTTTTGTAAGTTTGCTAAAGTTTATAGGATCCCTCACACACTTTTCTCACTCTTTACTACTCACTTACACACTTTACTAAAGCTCTAGTGTAATAACTAGCATACTAATGTGCTAGTCAGGCTCTAAGAGTGTTGCTGCAGGCAACTGTGTGAAGGTCTATCTGATGTTGTGAATGCTAGCAACTCAAACGGAAGTGTTATGATAATTTATTGGATTATACAGTATGTATAATGTACGGTATTATACTCATAAAAAGATAACACAGCTGCATACCTTTTCATATACTGTACTCCTCTTTCCTTTCTAAACCTCGCAACTGATAGCTCGAACTTTTTTTTTTCTCATCAGGAGTAAATCAGTTCACCAGACTGCTGTGAAACTATACAGTAGATTATGTATATTCACACATTAATAAATGAACTGAGAAAGGATCCGTCTATGGCCACCCAGCACATCAGGCGAAGGATTCACCTCACCCTAGAGGTATATCCGTTGTTTCTGTGGCAGTTACTTATGGGGTCAGGTTGCCAGCTCGTTACCTGATTGCATCTGAGCACTCAGGTTGAAGGACGTTCCTCAAAGGTCCAACAGTGGCACCCCGGCTGCATTTTTGCTCGAACCAGCAGCCCAACACCTTAACCACCGAGCTACCCCTATCTCCTGAATGAACTGTGGTGTATAATGAAGCATTTCATAGTGTAACTTATTTTGCAAAAAGTTATCCATGCTTGGGACCAGTGGCTGGGTAGTATGGGGGTGTGGTAACGACCAACAGCAGGGCTCGAACCCAGATCCGCAGATCCCCAAACCAACAAACAAGCACATTAGCTGCCTTAGCCATCACTCCCTGATAGTCCTTTGCACTGAGTTGCTTAGACTCTAACCCTAGAAAACCTACTGTGAAAATTTCTGTGAAAATCTGTTCTAACTATTAAGGTCTCTTACCTATGCTACATAAAGCTAACAGGACTCCAAACAAAAAAGAGCTAATGTGATCTCTCAGAATGAACAGAGCCCAGCTGTTGCCTGGAACACGTCCTACTTACCTCAGTTACCGCAAGCTAGCTTAGCATTAGCTTAGCAAAAATGCTAAGGTTGCTCATGTACATTTAACGTTAACAATAATGTTGCTTTGTGGTTTACTGAACTCCTTAAGTCACATGTCATCCCGTGTCAACGCCTACATTTCTTGCGGTAAGCTAATCTCCAGTTAGCTGGGTAGCTAAAGTAATGCATAGTGGACAGCTAGCGGTGTGACACCTGCAATGCAGCTGTCACTGAAATCGGCACTAATTATAAATAATTTTATGGCTTAATTTTGAGTTATATAAAAAAAATATCACTCATGTACACCTATGGAGATCAAAACTGTGTATTTCTGTTGTAACGTTCAACATTTTAACATGAGGCCTATAGGGATTGACTCACTTTTGGAGCTCCTAGTGGTAATTTTAGGAATTGCACATTTTGCAATTGGACACTTGCACATTGCACATTGGACACTTTTTTCAGAATCAGAGGTTTCCCTACGATATACTCTGATCCCTAGTGCTCTCTGTCACACAGTTCCTGCTAAAGCAGCTTTCACACTCTGCTAGATTTAACAGAATTACTTTGCAGACTTTCTGCTAACAAGATCCCTCAAACACCTCACATGTATGCCGTTTTCCTTGTATGCATCTCAAACTCACATTCTGAATATCTCATACCCGCTCAAATTGGCACAGGATTACACAAGTGCCGCAAAACCGGTTCGCTTGAACCATTTCAAGCGAGCGGAAATACGTCTTTATCACATCTTTATGCCTGATGGTGAGTTAATCACAGCTTTAAAAAAATCATAGAGACACATCAGTGTTGTGTCTCTGTAGTCTGTATTGGCATTAACGATATCTGGTGAACATTGTTCGTATCCATGAGCCTCGGCGAAAAGCATTCAGAAATGTTCATATACACTTTGCACTGCTGCATCAAGCTGAAAAGTGAAGCGTCATGCTGTAACTAAGAGATCTGAGAAAGAGACATTCTCTAGCCATTTTCCCCCCCGAGTTAAAATATAACAAAGCACCTATTTAGCAAAGCGACCTGAGTGGCAGGATGAACTTTCCTCCTGCCCTTTGCCCCCTATGAACCCAGCATCGCTCAGATGGAGACAGGAAGGTATTAAAGGGTCTGGAAAAGTGGGGTTGAAAGGTGGGGATCACAGGTCAAGTCCCTGAAATGATATGTTTCCCCAGCAACACACAGAGACGCATTATAGGGGTCGGCTTATGCCCATGTCCAAAACTGCGCGCACACGCGTGTGCATGTTTATGTGTGAGTGCATAAACCCGCATGTTTATAGTTACCTATGTGAATGTATACATTGTTGGGAAAGGCAACGTGTGTAAATCTCACGCCGGTGTGTGGTGTGAGGCGAGTTCTGGCTCTCACCTCTCACTTATCTTCTCTTGTCTCTTCGTACAATGCACTTGACAACACAGACATTCCAACACTCAGCACTTAAAAGAGAGAAAGACGAGTATAGAGGAGAGCTGATAGATCACTACATCAGTGTAGCTTTGCATAGATGGATAAATGGATGGATGTTGGCCTACATGGGTGGGGCCGTGTGTGTCTGCGGATTAAAGAACAGTGTGTGTGTGTGTTGCTACTAGGTTAGTGAGACCCCCAGGGGGTTGATATGGGGAAACACAGGGGTCATTGAGCATGACAGCAATGTGTGTGTGTGTGTGTGTGTGTGTGTGTGTGTGTGTGTGTGTGTGTGTGTGTGTGTGTGTGTGTGTGTGTGTGTGTGTTGTGTGTGTGTTGAGGGTTTAGAGATGCACTCTAAATGTCAAATATCCCCAGATTCAGCAGTATGGAGCCCCTGCGCTCAGAGCCTACAGTGCCTTTGGCAATACTCTGCTCCATTCAAAGTGGCTAGTTTTTATTCTTATGATTTCAAATTTCTTTAGTTAAAGTCAACATATTAACATTTAATAAAAATGAAAAGTTAAAGGTTATATATTAATGATTACACTCATCAGCTATACCGCTTAAAAGGTATTGGGGCGGGCGGGGTGGTGGGGTGTGATGGGGGGTCTGGAGCCTATCCCAGGACGCACATTACAGGCGTTTTTGGAAACGGCAATTAGGCTAACCTGCATGTCTTTGGGGAGAAGATGCAAACTCAGAGGCAGGAATCAAACCTGGCCGGGAATCAAACCTGCTCCGTGGAGGTGCAAGGTGACAGTGCTAACCACTAAGCCACCCTCCCTGCCACCTTATTCATTACATTATTACTTTAATTACTTTAACAGGTAATGTATTATATTTAGAACCCCATGTTCAATAAGCAACAAGCATATTTCAGTAATTACAGTAATCTTCGGTGAGAGTGTTTAAAGTATAAGAAGTAAAGCAACGTGTGTCAGACTTATCAGACAATAAAATCACCTGCCTTATGTTGTGTAGGTCACCAAAACAACTTTGAACCATCAAGGCATGGATGCCACAAGACCTCTAAAAACGTCCTGCCGTATCTGCCCCCAAGACATAAGCAGCAGATCCTTTATAAGTCCTTTAAGTCGCAAGGTGGGTCGGTCATGGATCAGACTTGTTAGTCCAGTACATCCCACAGATGCTTGTCAGATTGGGATCTGGGGAATTTGGGGGCCAAGTAAACACCTTGAACTCTTTACCATGTTTTTCAAACCATTGCTAAATTATTTTTCAGAGCGGCTTTCTTTGTTGAAGGGGGCCGCTGCCATCAGGGAATACTTGGTCTGAAACAATTTTTGTTAGGTGTTACGTGTCAAAGTAATAGATCCAGATGAATGCCAGGACCCAGGGTTTTTCTGCAGAACGTTGCCCAGAGCATCGCACTCATTTTCATGCACAGTTAAAGTGAGCTACAGTTATATGTCCGCTAGGCCATTTGTTTGGACTACTGTTCTTGTCCTATGTCAGATTTATTGAAGTATATCAAACCTCTGTATAATAGGTGATATGATCCCTTTCAGCTTGTTAGAACTGCATTCCTGGTTGGTGACAGACCAAAACAATCGACAACCAAGTTAGTTAGCAGCAAACTGGTAGCATGTCAAGTGGTGAAAACATGACCAATTTTACAGCTCTGTACATTTCATACATTTTTATACTGTCCCTTGTGGTTATAGTGTTACTGGAAGTCAACTGAAACTGTCGTATTGTAAGTGGCTTCTGCTGTTGTGGAGCTTGGGAAAAGCATGCAGGCTGATTTCTGTGTCTGTTTGGGTTATAAGTTTAGGAGAATCTCGACTCCCACACTAACGCAATTACTCAGACTAACACGACATCATGTAGATGTACTGCATGTCTTCACTGACATGCCTCCCTCCCATAGTGCAACCTGGAGTCATCTATTGCTCAGCTAAGTGAGGAACACGAACCCAGCCATCCACATGTTGTAAAAGAAAATGTGATTCATCAGATCACGCCACCTTTTTTTATTGCTCTGTGTGCTCCAGTACTGATCTGTATGTCCTTATTAAAGGAACTTTCAGCAGTAGACAGGGGTCAGTCTGGGCACTCTGACCAGTCTGTGGCTACGAAGCCACTTCTGAAACCTTTTTATCAAAGCCAGAAATGACTTTTTTACTGAAATTGTGTCTTCTCTGGGATCAGACCAAAATGGACTAGCCTTTGCTTCCCATGAGGATTAACGAGCCTTGGACACCCATGAGTCTGTCACCAGTTCGCAGATATATTTCTTCCTTGGACTTTTGGTTAGTACTCACCGCGAATACCAGGAACACTCCAGAACACTCCTTTTAGCATCTTAGACCTTTACACCTGCCAATTTTCCTGCTTCTAGTGCGTCAACTTCAAGCACTGATTGTTCACTAGCTGTCCAATATGCAATGCTATGACTGGGGCAGCATGATGGCTTAGTGGTTAGCACTGTCGCCTTGCCCCTTCAAAGTCCGGGTTTGATTCCCAGCCAGGTTCTATTCCTGACTCTGTGTGCATGGAGATCGCATGTCCCTCTGGGACTCTGGGTACTCCGGTTTCCTCCCACAATCCAAAGACATGCAGATTAGGTTAATTGACATTCCCAAATTACCTGTGGTGTGTGAATGAGTTGTGTGAGCCATGTGATGGATTGGCACCCCACCTTGTTCCCTAAGTTTCCTGGGATGGGCTCCAGGCTCCACTCGACTCTGTATACAGAATTAAGCGGTAAAGATGATGAGTGACTGAGTGATCCTCTAGACTTATATTAGGCCAAAAGTGGTTTCAGATAAGGTTGCTGTTATACATATAGATATTCTTGATGACCCACTGACATCCCTTCATGGAGGTCACGTCTTCAGAAAGTGTCCATGTTGGGATTTTAATATAACATCGTAACTGCTGCCTTTAAACGTAAGCATGTGGCGATTAAAAATACTGACTGGAGACTTAGCTAAGATTTATACTTTTCTATAAATCGGAGTTTTATATAAAGTAAAAGCAAAGTCTTTACATTTAAAAAGCATATGACACACAAATGACAAAAAAACAATGCTAATGAAATAAACATTAATTTAATTAATTTACAAATAAATGAGTTTCAGGTCCAGTGGTCTACAATTATTACTGAAATTTATTTGAGTTAGTTTTCAGTTTTCCACTTGTACATTGTGAGCATTCCTAACCTAATCACTCGCGTCTCGGTGTCAATGAGCTGTTCTTAATAAGGCCCAGTAAGTACATTATGAAATATGACTACTTTTACATTTTCCATAGGAACTTGGAAACGTCCTCACTAACCAATTAATGACAAGTATGTCGTTGGGTCATGTGCGACAGAGAACATGTCACACACTTTACATACATGACATACATGTTCTTTTACATGTTACATAAAACTTCCTGTATGGGTCGGGGGGGGGCATAGCGGTGATAGTGCTTTAAGGATGCTGTTCTCTTTCATTCGTACACATGGCTAGTTGCCTCTGACGCAATAAAATTAGCCTAAGGATATGAAAAAGCATAAATTAACTCCCAGCAACTCAAACGAGTCACACTGCTGTGTTTCATAAACCATTTAATTATGGTCAAACTAACTGCAACATTTTTCACTCTCAGCCTCTCAAGGTCCCGCTTGTGAAACCTCTCAAATATCCTGCGGCAGAATTGTTAATCCTGACAGATTGGAGTTATACAAGGAATTCCTATAGAGTTAAGAGAGACTGTCATTAGACTAAACCTTACTACTGACAAATTCCAACCCTCAAAGGCCTATTACCCTCTTTATGCCCCCTATAAAAAAAAAAAAACCCTTTATACACACACCAGCCACACACGCCACTGCCCCATTATTAGAAACCTAAATACCCCCTGCACAGTCCTAAACTATTATAGAGGGGCTCTTCAGTTCCTCTATGCCTTTCTTCCCTCTCCAGTGTTCCTTGCTGGGATGAAGGTCTGACCTTTTGAAGTGTTCTGCACTTTAATTGGACAAAGTGTGAGGCTGCTGAGGTCATTATTTTAGGCCTGACCCTTACGCCGGCCGCGTCGTTAGCGTCGCTGGCTGTTCTCACAGTGCTGGAAGTTGTAGTGAGAGTCTAGGGTCTGGATTCTGTTAGCAGGGCCAGCTACAAAAAAAAAGGCCTGTTTCAATCCAACAGGGGGTCACAGCCGGCTGTCCAATTACAGCACCAGATGTTGCAGAAAGACCCATCCTGGGCCGCTCGTTAAGCATGTTAAGGTGCAAATAGATTAAGAAGGGCTGCTGGATATTAAGACGGAAAAGCTTGACATTTTGGATGTTTTGCCAAACTTGTACTGGAATGCAATCTGGGAATGCACTGTTAATACTCAGCCAAAACACCGTTAGAATTTTTTTTTCATGTTATACTTATAATACAGAAAATGTGTGCCAAAGAAGCTACTTCTGAAATTTATGCAACATAGAAGTGACCAGTTTTGCTTCCCTAAAAATTTCAATTTTTTGAAGAGATGATTTTCTATGTGTCGCAGAAATGGCAGTTTTGTATCTTATACTGTCTCGCTTCAACCAATAATAATTTAAAATGCAAATTATTCATAGTATTTATAATAAAAATGGTGTAAGCTTCTAAAAGCATAGGATCTGTAAAACTGTTGCTTAAAATGGTTTTTGGTGAAAGCTTAAAAAGCAACAAAGATCTGTACTGTAATGTCCGTAACCAAGTCAAATTCATGTTGCAATATATTTTACCATTTTGCATTTTAGAATAATATTTTTTTTTCAGGTTTTTGTCTTTTCCTGTAACATCTAAATTGTTCAAGTTTTATCTGAATGACTATTAAGATCATTGAATGATTTCTATTCAAAAAAGGTACGGACACTACATGAAATTTTTTCTTTTTATTTGATAAAATTACAAATGTGTATTACAAAAAAACATACCATGAACTGGAGCCTGTAGAGGTCACGCTGGCACAAAATATATGAGTGTGTTAGTCCTGGCTGTGTTATTTTGGTCAACACAAGGTAACTTTAACTCCTGCACATAAAGGAGCGGTCAGCAGAATGGAAAAGACAAAGAAGCCCACAGCGGTGCACTTGTGTCAAATAAATCAATAAAAAAAACAAGAATTACTTTGTGTTGTCTTAAATAAGATTCAGAACAAATAATTTTGCAAAAAAACCTAAAAAAAAAAGTTAATTCGAGATTCACGACACTTAATACTATGCTGGTGAAATTTGGTGAAAGAGATTTAAACCAAAACTTGATACATCAAATGTGAAATTTGTACAAATAAGAAGAAAAAGGCAAATCTTAACTGGGAAATAAAAAGCATTAAGTATTATATTACCTACTATAGGTGAGACACTTTTTTAGCACCGATACCATGTTTTTGTAGAAAATCAATCCACACCTTCTGACCAGAAGAGATTTCACAGTTATAAATATTATAAATAATAGGTAGATGACATGCATCTGTTAGGGGTTAAGCTGTGAGATCTAATTATTAATTTATTATAGCAGGTTGATGTGCAGGTCTATAGATGAATCAGACTAGCATCTGCATAACCGCTGCATATTCACCACCATCGGCATGTGTTGCCTCGGGGCAAAGGTGTGGACGAGGAGACATCCCAATGCAAATGCCGAGTATTTCTCCTTCTCTCTGTCTGTGTGTCTAATAACTGTGCATGTAAATAAACGGCATTTGAAGCAAATTTGCAAAATACACCAGATTCCTCTTTCTCCATAAACAACCTGAAAGCTGAAGGTCTGAGATCATGATTAATCGGAGCTCAATAAAATCACCATGCCTTGATTTATGAAATGACATAAGGAGGACGACATTATATGGTGCTCAGTATCAAGTAGTTTATATCAGATCCTTGTTTATAGGAGTTATGGCTGTAAGGGTTATTTTAATGTGTGTGTTCAAATATAATGATTTTTTTCATGGCATTCGCGGCATACAAAATTTAAAATGCGCGTACAGGGGAGATTTATGACCTTTTTATGGAATCAATGCACTGTTGGTTTATTTGCCTATAACACACCTTTTATTTTACACCTTATTTCAGAGCAGTCTCAGTGCGGAAGTTATGACGCCTTTATCCCCGTTATACCCACACTCTTTGTTTCATGACAATAGCTCAGTTTAATTTCTGTTTTCACACTTGTTAGAAAGAAAAAAAGAAAGACAAAAAGGGGGGAGCAGGGATGCAGGTCACTACGCAACAATAACCATTGTATCCTGACTTCCGAATGCTTTCGTTTTTCAGCATCTGCCCCAACCTACTTGATGCTCAGGGTAACAAATAAGGCACCTACCGCTACAGCGAGCGTGGTTAGATTTATTGACGCTAAAGCAGGCATTGTGTTTCACCGTGCCATTTGCAATGCCTTTGTGAGCTCCAAGTCTATTTTGTGCTCCTGACTTTGAGCTTACACATATTCTCGAGATCGGACAGCGTCCTTTGTGGAAGCTGCCACGCTCCGCCCCTCAAGCTGTTCCCTCCAATCAGCTCGGATCTGCACATCCCCATTGACCCCAAACTCTAGCCTATAGTGTGTCAATCTTCGTAATACCCAGTCCCGCCTCAGGACTTTACCATTGAGCTTCGATGTTTGAAGAGAAGACCTTTCCGATTTCTATGTGACTCCTGTTTATAAACACACACCTGATGTAATCTCAAATTCCTTTACTTCTTATATACTGTATATTTCTCTCTGCCATAAGCAAGTCAACTAATGGCAAGTTGAGTTAATGGAAAAGTGCGTTCTGATGACCTGGTTTACCAGCAAGAGCTCTGAGACACACGTCACAGCTCCTGTGGAGTGTATAATTTAGGCAGTGGCGCTGCTCTCATTAACACTTTTCCCTCGTTACTGAACGCTGCGATTAATCACTGAGGAGAAGAAGTGAGCCCAAAGCTATGTATATATATCTCGGCAGTATATACTGCACTGGAGCATGTAGAGGTCACGCTGGCCAAAATATATGAGTGTGTTAGTCCAGGCTGTGTTATTTCGGTCAACACAAGGTAACTTTAACTCCTGCACATAAAGGAGGGGTCAGCAGAATGGAAAAGACAAAGAAGCCCACAGCGGTGCACTTGTGTCAAATAAATCAATTTAAAAAAAAACAAGAATTACTTTGTGTTGTCTGAAATAAGATTCAGAACAAATAATTCCACAAAAAAAAAAAAAAAAGACAAGATTCATTTGAGATTCACAACACTTAATACTATGCTGGTGGAATCTGAAGAGATTTAAACCAAAACTTGATACATCAAATAAGGAGAAAAAGGCTCATCTTAAATGCTGAAGTGAACTTGATGGCCCCCGACACAGTTGAGACACTGGCCTACTATCACGCCCTTGGCTCTTTCACCTATCCTAACCAGCAAACTTTCCCAGCTGCTCGTTCTCTTAATGATTACCATGAAACCCTGTCTGACCTTGTTGATCTACAGGAGAGAGAGAGAGAGAGAGAGAGAGAGAGACTTTGAGACCTACTTAGAAGAGAGGCCTAAATTTAGCCACCTCTGACCAACATTGACATACGCTCCACTTTCCCATGGAGATTACACACTGGTGCATGTGTCCCAGTTTGGAACTGGGTCTTCACTGTTGGGGTCTCATGACAAGAAAATGAAAACAGGCTGACATCAGTCTCTGATATGAGCAAATGAGGTACTGGATGATATGGGTGTAGTGGTGGATAGCGGTATGTTTGTTAAACGCAGTTTCACTGAACGTTTAGTAAAGTGAGGTGAGGATACTCCTTCTAGAATGGCTTAGAAGTTCTTACAAATACACTATATGGACATACCTGTTTTGGCCAAACCTGTTAATTATTAAAATCAGGTGTTCAAATCAGGCCCCTTATCCCCCTTAGTGAAGAGCGATCTTAATGCTTCAGCATACCAAAACATCTTGGACAATGCTTTTCCAACATGACTGAGCTCCAGTGCACAAAGCAAGGACTATAAAGACATGGTTCGATGAGTTCGGTGTGAAAGAACTTGACTGGTCCTAACACAGAGCCCTGATCCCAACCTCGTCAAGCACCTTCAGGATGAACTGATACAAAGATTGTGAGCCAGACCTTCTCGTCCAACATCAGTGCCTGACCTCATAAATGCTCTGCAGAATAAATGGACACAAATTCTTACAGAAACACTCCAGAATCTTGTGGAGAGCCGTCCAAGAAGAGTCCAAGCTGTTATAGTTGCAAAAGGGGGACCAACTCCATATTGAAAGTATGTGTATTTGGATACAATGTCATTGCAGGTTTGGGCGAATATTTTTGTCCATACAGTGTATGATGGATTTAAAATGAGATTCCCAAAATCCAGCTGGGAGAATATATATAATAATAGCACATACAGTAATGAATCGCCAATAGCGAATGAAAATATCCTGATGATATCATATAGTATAGTTGAACAATATTACACCACTATACTATAACAGCCCATTTTACCTTAAAAATTTAAATATGAGATTATTTAATACATTTTTAGACTACTTTGAATTCATGTTTTAAATGTCCTTATCCTGTTGCTGCAACTAGTTCAAACTTGCACAAAGTATAAATGTACACAGATATTGTTATGAATTGTTGTGTTTAACTTGCTATAACACTTATTATCGAAAATATTCAGTATCTTTATGATTTTTCCACTTTGTGCACCGTGTCAACAGACATACATGCTTTGGAAACCACGATGATGTAGCCTGAATGTTGGAAGGGCTGCGAAGATAGCGGTTGCTGCAGAGTGACCTTTGACCTTATATTCAAGAACATCCTGAAAACAAAATAAATAAACGGTTGCACCCAGATCCCCCTTTCCCTCTATTCTTCGCTTCTCCCTTTTACATACACTGGTTACGCTGTAACAAAGGATTAGAGAAAGATCAAAGATGATAGTATGACCTTGACATGGAAGCCCTGAAAGTGTGTGTGTGTGTGTGTGTGTGTGTGTGTGTGTGTGTGTGTGTGTGTGTGTGCGTGCGTGCGTGCGTGCGTGCGTGCGTGCGTGTGTGTGTGTGTGCATATCTGTGTGAACAGAGATAAGACTGTGGTAGATCGCTACTCAGTGAAGTATACCATGTGGCAAGAGATATCAAGGCATGTGACCTGCAAAGATACACACTGTTTATTTGTATGTTGAGGTGTGTGTGTGTGTGTGTGTGTGTGTGTGTGTGTGTGTGTGTGTGTGTGTGTGTGTGTGTGTGTGTGTGTGTTCCGTTCTCAGGTCCACAGAGTTGAAAGAGTAGGTGTTAGATTACAAAAAAGCAGTGCTTGATGAGCCGCCTGTGTTATCTGGACTTGGGTGCTGATCAGCAGGACTCTCCAGAGTGGTGGAGCGGTGGACTAATAGCACCGCTCCAGGGCTTTCTTCCTTTGCTTGTTCTGATTTATCTAATATGGGTTTCCCCCAACACACACACACATGCACATCTTTACTTAAAAGCTAAGTACATAGATTAGAAGCTGGCTTAGAAACCTCCACCTCTGCCGTGTCTCTCCTTTTTTATTTAAATAAAGAAAAAAGAAAGGGAGATTCCCTTGTCCTGTATTTCAGCACCTTATGATCAGTCAACAAGGAAAGTATTTAAACACATAGAGCACAGATTGTAAGAGCACGATCTTGAATAAACAGATGCCGCTCTTTGAATTATCCTTACACACCGCTCAGGAACAGCTCAGAGAGGAGGGACGGAGGCGTGCAAGCTCAAAACTTTATGTTATTACGAGAAAAAGAAACTTGCGCAGCTAATTATGATGGATGGATCTGGTTAACTTTTTGTGAGATCGTGTTTTGAAATAAGTGAAGTTATCCGCTTTTCCGGATTCGGTGAATTTGAATTTTATTTCAACATTCAGGATTCAAATCTGTCTAGACAACAAACAAAAAAAAAAAACTAAAAGTTTTGAAGGTTCCTCTATAGGGCGGCCTGAAAGTCTGGATCCAAAGGACAATGAGTTATTCAAAAAAGCAGA
>JAAGKR010000603.1:153650-169253 GCA_011419295.1 Clarias macrocephalus | reverse complement strand
AACGAGATGCTGCGTTCCGATGCCGCACTGCTGGCGTGCCTGGACGTCCTTCAGACAAAATTGACCTGAGGATGTTTCCGGTTCACTCCTATTTATAACCTGCAGGTGCACCTTATTTGGTGACGTCATGCCTGGCAGAGGTTATAAGCCGAGGTATTCGGTGGTTTTGTCATGCACAGGCTTCACAACCAGACAACAAAGAGATGTTCCCATAGCGTTTTCACGCAGCATCTCGTTCCCGCTTTATCAGGGAACAGGGTTACAGCCAAGTAACCCAAGACGTTTTTTTTTTTTTTTTTTTCAGTTTTAAGTGATTTCCATTGATTACTTAAAAAAAAGTGCATTTATATGAAAGGTTTGTATTGTGTTTTTAGACAACCCACAGATATTTAATAAATGTAAAATAATGTATTTACATGCTTTTTAAAGGTAGCGCTACACGGTCCATGTATTTACATCACACATTATTTTCAGTACTAGCTATTAAAAAACAAGATAAAGAGGTAAAATGGTAACCAATTTTAACTACTAAAACCTTGCTGGTGGCCCAGCATATAAATCATGTTGGCCTATGCTGGACTTTTCAGCAGGCATGCTGGTCTTCCATCAGTTATGCTGGTTCACCACCTAAACCAGCATAACTTATCATGCGTGATGTGTGAACTGCAAATCAGTTTATGGTAAGTCGCCATAAAAACCATGGAAATGCCAGGTATATTATGTTCACTTGTGTCTTGAGTTAAACAAGAACTGCTTTTCGAGAGAGGCACAAAGATGTATGACTGTGTATAGGGTGTAAAAGTGGGCTTTTACAAACCCAACACCCTTTCTTCATAGTGCACAGTTCCTGTTCCCACTGTTTTACCCTGAATGTCTGTTTGCATGATCATATTTACAGTATGCCAGAAATGTGCCTTCTGTGTATAAGATCATCTGTGTCACTCTTCCCTCAATCCTGGACATTTACTTTGCACTAGGGGAAAGAGGTGACTTTTATATGTTTATGAGTAAGGTTACATTTATATGTTCATAAGTAAGGAAAATAGACAAATGTCAGGACATGTCAGAACTACTTCAGGGCCCATAAACCTGCAGACCCCTAAATAAAGAGTGAGGGCCAAGCTCACTCATTTACACTCCTGTGGTGTGAAAGTAACTGTGTGAAAGTGTCCCTGAGAGGTTGGTCTCATGTTTTGTTTTTGTTTTTTGTTTTTTTATCAAAACCTATTTGCTGTTTATTGTTAAATTATTATATTGTTACAAATGTGCATATTGTATATATTCTTACATATTACACAATATTAATATTGTTTGTGTTGGCCAATAAAGCTGATTTTATACTGATTCTGTTTTATATTTCACATATTGGATAACAATCGTCCATGTATTCTGGCTTTTATACCATACCAACATTGGATGGGGTGGTGAATAGTATAGCATCATGCATAGTATCATAGTATCATGGCACTATAATGTATGCTGGTATGCTGTGGACCAGCACCAGTAAAGTGAACAGTATACCAGCACCAGCATACCAGCACTAAAACACAACATATTCTGGTATAATGTTAATAAACTATGCTGGTCTATGCTGTTTTTTTCAGCAGGGATACTATACATATTACTGAAGGATTTCAGTAGAAGGCAAGCAGTTTTGCATAATGTAAACAAACATGGTACTCAAGGAGCTTAGTTTTCATGTCCACAGTTAAGAAAGTGTTCATCTCCTCCCAACTGTTTTGACATGCATATTTGTCACAGTGCAGCAGTAAAAATATATCATACAGGTGGGGGTATTTGCAGACCTGGTTGCACAACTTCTTGAAATTTTACACTATAAAAAAAGATGCCTAAAATAAAATAATAATAATAACAAATTGCACTGCAATTGTTACTCAACGGTTAGAGAAATTGATGACCTAAACTAAATATTTCACATTGTTTTATTTTATTTTTTTATTCTTTTTTTGTTTGACACAGTGTGTACCCAAGTCAAAATCTTGATTTAACTTGTCGCTGATTCAAATATTTCTGTCAGCTCAAGTAGTATTGGTTTTGGGCTAAATTAATTATATTTTCTAGGCTTGGCTTAGCCCAACTTTTTGACACTTCAAAATGTAAGTTGGCCCTTTCCATTGCAGTAGCTAGTACATTCATTATTCATTTCTAGAGTCAAGGGTCATACACAAAGAGAGTCTATGGCAGCAAGGGATTGTTCCTAAATATGTGAATGCAAGGGGACCATGTTGCTCCAAGTCCAATATATTTTTTAATGGCTTCAAAAAGTCCTTTTGGAAATCAATATACAGAACACAGACCAGTACTCATATTTAGCTTGGGGAGCTCATCATAGTCAGCAGCAGCATGCATACACAACACATTGTATTTAAGAAGCTAGCACAGATGTGTGCACACAGCTGCGCTACAAACTCATACCTGCATACACACACGCTACGTACAGTACACACATGCATACATGCATCATATTTATTGCAGTTAGTACACACACAAAGCAAACGCTGCATTGTTTAAAAAAAATAATTACTGTTTATTACTGCAGCACGATATTGACTTCCTTACAGGGGTTTTCCGGTTACTGTGATTGATTGCATCAGCGTGCGTAATGTCCAGGGCATTAGGGAAAATTGTTAACATTAAATAAACTTGTTAATATGTAATTTTTGGTTGTTTGGTTGTAACAAGATGGTGCATATGTTCTTGTTTGTGTATTTTCTGCAAACAAATGGTATTTATACAGTATGTTGTTTATTGGTAAAGAATGATTTTGTGAAAAAGACTGTTAAACTGTGAGATGTGAGTTGCAATGTCTTAGAAACGGATGTTAGTAAAAAAAAAAAAAAGTAATAAATCCAAAGTTTGGCGGTGGTACACTATAAGAGGCAGGGCCTCTTATACTGTATGTAAGGACATTACCTGCTGATCCAGAGGGGAGGATTATGGTTTGAGTAGAGTGCAGTTGAGCTAAATTGTGTAAAAGTTGAGAGAGCGGTGTTGGATGGATGTAATTTTTTGTATATATTTTGTAAATTCTTGTTTATTTTATTTATTTATTTATTTTTCTTTCAATCTCCTCACTTTTGTTGCACTGTTTGGATCACTTGAGCAACTTTTTCACAAAACACACCTTTCAGCACTGATGTGCTATTGTGGTTGGGCCAACAGTGGATATTTCCTAAGATTTTTGGTAAAGCGAGGACCCTAAAGTAGAGCGGAGACCCAAGGACTGCCGTGCCCCTGTGACAGCGTCTCAGAATAGGAAATCACTCCTAAGCGACCAAAACTAACGCAATTGTGGTTCCATACATTCTTAAAATAGGGATGACTTTTAGTAATGTTGAGTGACACGGATCTCATAAAGGACATATTTGGACAAAAATGGTCTTCTCTCCAGTTTGTCTTTCTTTTCTGAATAATTTAGAACAGATAATGACAGTCCTATGCAGCTCTATTATTGGGGCTTGAAACAGTTGTGCTTGAAGCAATCTGATTATATAATTCAATTCAATTCGATTTTATTTATATAGACCTTTTAACAATTGACATTGTCACAAAGCAGCTTTATATAAGTTTGTATGAGATGTGAACGTGTATGAATCAAAATGATAACACTGTCCCTGATGAGCAAGCCAAGCCATCGCAGGCATACCACACGGGGCATCCATGCGATGAGACCTCCAACCAGAAGCAGGACACCAGGACGAGACAGACAGCTCCAGGGGGCAGAGGGGGTCTGGATCACTGGCAACTCAGTAACGACATGTGTAGCTCGACAGAGAGACAGGTAGAGTGAAAGAGAGAGAGGGAGAGAGAGAGAGAGGAGAAGAGAAGGAGAGATAGCAGTTAGGTATGGTCACAGTCACATAATGTATAAGGTGAATGTATCTTTAGTTTTTTTTAGCCTAGACTTAAACACTGAGACTGTGTCCATCTGTGTCTGAGTCCCGAACATTAATTGGAAGACTATTCCATAACATTGGTTCTTTGTAAGAAAAAGCTCTACTACAATACGTAGTACTGACAAGCAGCCTGCCTCCTTTGATCGAAGTAGGCGTGGCGGATCGTAAAACACTAGCAGTTCACTCAGATACTGCGGCACAAGGCCATTTAATGCTTTATACGTCAATAGTAGTATTTTAAAATCAATGTGAAATTTCACAGGCATCCAATGCATAGAGAACAACCAGACAGTAAGGTGTTACAATAGTCTAACCTAGAGGTGATAAAAGCATGAACTAGTTTTTGGGCATCGTTTAGTGACAGTATATTTCTTATCTTGCCAATATTTCTGAGGTAAAAGAATGCTATCCTGGTAATATTATCTACAGATAGTAGACGAGTGGTATTCTACTTTCACCGCCGCTCCTTACGACAACGGTATGCCTTTGCTGGCTTTTACCACTGAGTGGCGCCATATAACTATAGACCGACGTCTCAGGCCTTAGTTAATTCTCTCAAGGATTAATGAGCTGCACATAGTAGCAGATAAAATCAAGTGTAACATTTGTGGTTAAATCGATTCTTAATTACAGTTCTAAAATTACAGTACAAATTTTGAATTTAATTAAGTCTTATTAGGATCGGATTTAAGCAAAGTAAACGTAAACACAGTAAGCTTTTAGATTTTATCATGTGTAATTAGAAAAGCTTTTCTTTCTTTCAAAAAAGGGTTTTGTGTCACCTTATATTTTGTGTTCTTGAAATTTGTAGTAGATTTATTAACTGAAATAAATGAAACTAAATGACCATACAAATAAAACATTGTCAGGACGCGCTACTGCGTCAACAGATGTCGTTGTCATTCAGCCCCGCTTGTGTTTTGGCGTTATTATAAGAATGAAATGCAGTAGGCTGTTATGATCATCACTAAAATTATAGTAATAAATATAGGCGTTTCTTGTTTGCATCGAATTTAAGCAAAGTAAATGTATAGCTTTATATCTAACCTTTAGATTATATAATGTGTAACACTAGAAAGCAACTAAAAATTAATGAAAGCAAACAGGGTGCGCGTTGATTCTGGTGAAAATTAACAGAAACTCTGTGTATATAGAAAACCGATTTAGACGTCTAATTTTAGACATTGTAATTCGTATGAAAAGGGAATTATAGGCGCATCCAAGAGAGAGAGAGAGAGAGAGAGAGAGCAAGAGAGAGAGAGCGTGCACAAGTTTATTAGTGCACGAAGCACAAACTCTCCTTCTCTCAATAAATCCTCGGTAAGAGCAAGAAGCCCTGAGAGGATAAAAGTTTTTTTATGTTTTTTGTTTTATAATCTTACGCCCACATGACTATTTAATTTACATAACTATTTAAACGATTAAACTTTTTATTTTACTATTTAAGCTCTGTTTCATTTACTTTAAAATAATATTAAAAACAAGAGCAATATATTTTTTCAATATTATTGATTACATCCATTGCTGCGGAGACGACAAGATGACATGATGATGATCACCTTCATCACAACAGCTGAAACCAAAGAAATCACCAATTTATTAATTAAATATTAAAATGCCCAGAGTCCGGCTCCTTGCTGTTTTTCCCCCGATGCATTCTTTAACTTTATGTGTGCAGCTGAGCGCTGATTAGACTACGTAGGAAGTTAAAGAGGAGGATCATGATGCCAAATCAAAATCCATTTAAATTAAATAAAAATATATTATAAGTAAACAACAATAGCCTACGTTTAGAAAATTTTTTAGAAATTCTTTCCGAGATGAGGCTGGGCCGGTGTTATGCTCAGAGTGCCGGGAAATTTCCTGAAGCTCAAATCTCCAAAATCATTGGGGCATTTTTTCCTACATAGATGCAATCTTTAATAACCGATGGAGGTTTTGAGCTGTACACACATGCATTCTCACCTAAACAACTCTTAAAACTAAAGAGTGACACAATAACAATAATATTTTGAACATTTTGCAGGCTGCCGTTTGGTGAAACCAGAAAATATAGAATAAACCAGTTGTTCTATATTTAAAGTTTGATGTCTTTAAATAACAATAAACAGATACAAATAGAGATAGAATATACAACAGTTCATTCTTTGTATAAATAAAATTGTCAGGTACTTGATCGTCTGTCTAAACATTTAACCAATGTTTTTTTGTTTGTTTGTTTTTTTGTCTCATTATTGCACAGTAAATATCAATAGCTCTGGTTCAGATTTTTCATTTTTGTTGTATAAAATACACAGATGTGGAAATTAACATCACTGTAGTATTTCTTCGATAAAATATATTGTTATGACTTTTTTATGACTTAATTATATTTTAAAACTCCGGTGAGTGAAAATGTCTCTTTGCGCCACCTGGCGGTCATTTCACGAATTACTTTGAAATGCGACTAATTTATTTTGTCCGCTGTCGTTTTGTCGCGGCAGTAAGCACGGTGTTAATAGACATTCCCCTTGTCTACCTACTGTACATGTGCTTCAAATGAAAGGCTGGGATCTATAATCACACCGAGGTCTTTCACTGTTGCACTTGATGGAACAGCAAGGCCATTTAAAGTTACAGTGTGATCAGAAAGCTTGCTTCTAGTTGGTTGTGGTCCTATGACTAGAACTTCTGTCTTATCAGGATTAAGCATAAGGAAGTTAATTAACATCCAGTCTCTTACGTCCTGCACACATTGCTTAACTTTAGTAGGCTGGTTTTTCTCATCTGGTTTTGCTGAGACGTATAACTGTGTGTCATCTGCATAATAGTGAAAATTAATATCATACTTACGGATTATGTTGCCCAGAGGAAGCATGTAAAGGGAAAAAAGCAGTGGGCCTAAAACCGAACCCTGTGGAACACCAAACTCCACTAGAGAACATGCAAAATAATCATCATTTAAATCTACATACTGATAACGATCAGTCAAATAGGATTTGAGCCACGAGAGGGACGCTCCCTTAAATGCTACTCCATTTTCTAATCTTTCTAATTTAAATTGCTGGTACTATCTGCTGAGAATAAACTAATTTCACTCATCTCTTCTTCAAAATCGTCAAACTGTGTATTAGATCCTATATCAACACATAGGATTTAATACACAGGTTGACAATTTTGAAGAAGAGATGAGTGAAATTGGTTCACTCTCTGCAAGGGGAGTAAAGTATTCTAGGTTCTGATGTGTTGTGGTTATCTGTATAACTAAAATTGTCTGGTTTCAAAGCCTGATTTTTTTTTTTGGCTAATATTTATGATTTTGTTGTTGAAAAAGTTCATGAAGTCCTCACTACTGTATGTTGTTGTTGTGGAGATTTCTGCAGTGGTCTTGTTTCTAGTTAATTAAGCTACGGTGTTAAATAAAAATCTAGGATTATGTTTGTTATTTTCAATGAGAGTGGAGAGATACAACGATCTAGCATAACTTTGAGCTTTTTTATGGTTCAGGATGCTTTCCTTCCATGCTATTTGGAATACTAACAATTTAGTTTGATGACATTTACATTTACGTTATTCAGTCGTCTGATCGAGTTCTGTGGAATCATATGGCGATCCAATCAAAGTTGATAACTCTGGGAGATTATTGATAAAGCTCTGTGTGGTAGTTGATATGAATGTACATTTAATGTGGTAGCACAGTGCTGTGCTGACATTGTTACTATAACACACTTTAATTGAGACAGTGGTCTGAGCAGTGGCGGTTTTAGGCATGGGCGAACTGGGCAGCCGCCCAGGGCGGCATTTTTTCACCAGGGGGGGGCGGTACTTGGGGGTGTGGAATGCCCCGGCGCGCCGCTAAACGTTTTTTTTATTTATATATATATATAGGTTTATATAAGTTTCTGTTAAACATAATATATCAAACTCCAGGTCTGTGATAGTTCCATTAACAATAACTGCTTTAGATGCAAGAGATCTAATATTTAACAGTCCTAGCTTCAGATCAGAGGTGCCGGCTGCGCATTCAGTGTGATCTGTGTTTGTGGTATCTATGTTAATGAAATTACTAAAACAGACTTTCTGAGTCTTTCTAAATTTGTGTTTAGCTTGGGGAACAGACACAGTCTCAATATGATGAACCCTGAGTGATGACTCTATGCAGCTAGCAGACGGTTGGTTTAGCCTGTCTGTCTGCTCCCTGGCCTGGGCTCTGGATTGTCACCGATTAACTAGCCCTCGTCTGACACTATGCGCTATACTACAGGAAATGAGAGCAGCACCTTCCCGAGTGGGATGGACACCGTCCCACACTAACAAGCCAGCTTTGTCCTGGTCTTCCAGTTATCTTTAAAGCCCATGTTATTTTCCGAGCACCACCTGGACAGCCAGCGGTCCAGCAACCATAACCTGATATGTCGCCACATCTCATTGGGATGGCGCCAGAGCAAACTACTTCATCTGACATCACCTTTGCTAGTTTAAACACCTCTGTAAAGTTACTCTTACTAACATCTGACTGACGAACACCTATATCATTAGCTCCAGCATGTACCATTATCTTGAAAAACCTATGCTGTCCTAGAGCCGTAAGATTACCTGCTATGTCCGGTGCTCTGGCTCCCAGGAAACACCTATCCCCATCCCAATGAGATGTGGCGACATATCAGGTTATGGTTGCTGGACCGCTGGCTGTCCAGGTGGTGCTCGGAAAATAACTATCCACTGCCGCTGGTGCCCCTAAAGGCCTAGCTAATTTTACGTGCCTTAGTATATAGTCTCCTATAACCAGAGCTCTTTCAGATTTCTCAGCGGGTGCATCACTGAGGAGAGCACACCTGTTGGACATGTGAAGCGCAGAAGAGATTTGCTCCGGTGGGCTAGCCTTAGCGTTAGCTTTAGCTGAACGAGTATGCCGCAGAGTTGTCACCCACTCGCCCCACTGTGAGGGCTCTAATGCCGGAGTCGGGGGCTGGTTATCTCCGCCTGCGGCACCTAGACTTTCCGTTACAGGAATAACACTGCTCTTGTGCTCTCTAAAGTCTGGATGTGCTCTGCTAATGCTGATATCTTCTCCGTCAGAGTGCTAACTAACACCTATCACAAGTAAAATTATCACTAATGACGAAAGAAGAATGCCTAAACATCCTGCACACTACACACTCAATGAGCTGAATATTATCCATTATAGCATACCTGAATCGGAGTTTAGTTGTTTGGTGATGGATTCTGCTTGTTGTTCTTAAATGAGGAGATATGTGCGTTCTCCAAAAAAGCACAAAAAAATGAAAAAAAAAAAAACAAAAGTCCAGTAGTATTAGAACGAAAAACTAGTTAATATTGTTATTTAGTATAAACGGAAAAATCCAGTATAATTAAAATGCTGATGCAAACAAACAAGGAACTTTCGCAGTAACAATACGAAAACAGGAAGCTACGTCACATATAATGCAGCTCGCTGCTGGGGCTCCCGCGGCTGTTCAACTTTCGCACAGAGCCGGATTATGTGACCCTCCAGCCGAAGAGGAAAAGGCCGCAAGGTGGATCATGTCACGGCCCTTGTTCCTTGCTGGGAAAAGCTACCCAGTCACAGGATGTCAGAGAGGACTCCCGTCTGAGGCCGTGCCAGTCGGCCATCCAGCGAGTAGAGAGTCAGCGCGAGCGGATGAAGGCACAAGCTGCTGTCCAGGCAGGCCCACGCTGCTGCTCTGCCCGCCGCCACCGCTCACCAGCCTGTGCCCACATGGAAGCGGGGCACTGCCAACCTGACCTGCACGTTCACTTTCATTCCTTCCCCTTTCTTTCCATCCTATCTCCTTTAACCCTTTTCTTGCCTATTTTTTCCTTAATAGTTTACCCTTTTTTTAACAGACAAACAGGTGCTTTGAGAGCTGGCACAGAAGGAGGAGTGCAGAGAAGCTGTTGCTGTGAGTCGGTGTGTGACCAGGATAGGGGTGAATCCCCTACTGTATGTTGTGAGAGGGAATTTCCACATCCCTGGTTATGTGAGAGAGCTTTGCTTGTGAACACCAAGAACATTGGTGTACACTGAACTAGGTATCATGAACAGAGGTCATTTGAATATAATTTGTAAAAGTATTAAAAACTGAAAATGGGGGCACAGTTCTAAACTTTCTTGTCATCCTGGCTCAGCTCGAACACTGTCTCAAGGTAAGCAACATTTTTGGTGGCCAACAATAAAAGAAAAAAAGAAAAGAAAGATGTCTTCAGCTTGGTGGCAGCATGAAATTTGTTTTAAGATGTAAACATGTCAACCAAGCTCCAGCATATAGCCAATATCGCACTGGATTTCACCACAGAATTACACAGGATTACACAGTATATTTACAGAATAGTTTTTGCAAAGATTTTGGCTTTCCACCATCTGTCTCAACACTCCTGACTGACCATATTCTTAAAGTGCAGATTGTTACATCAGTGGTTCAACAATTCACCCAGGACCTGCAAACTATCAAATGGCAATTAGTTCAATACTTGATTTCCACAGTTCACCAGATTTGGAACATTCAGTCTCTCCTCTGCCCAACAACTCACAAGATCATTCAGCAGTTTCTGTTTGAGATTGCCTGAAACACCAAGAAACGCTTTGTGTTCTCACTATCCTGTTTGCCGGATTCTCATACATGGGGTGATACTACCTAAAGTGATTTTAAATCATTTGACCATTGAGCTCGAGATTCTGTACAATGTTTCTCAGAACTGGACAGGTTCGGTGAACTATAATATTTCCAGTGGGAAAAATGCACTGCCTTTCAATCTGCGTCAAGCAATTTTCAATGCTGTTGCTAGAAAATTCCACCCCACTGCTCATGACAAGTAGCAAATAAGAGTAATTAACAAATTTTTTTGGTAACTACAAGTTGGGGAATGTAAATTTTAGAAATCTAGAATCCAGAAGATTTAAAATTTGCACAAATTTAAGAAGCGCCTGAAGCACGGCAGGTTTTAAAAAAGGACTCAGACCCAAGAGTGTTTTAAAAGTAATCCCAGTCCCCACTGCTCATGACAAGTAGCAAATAAGAGTAATTAACTTTTTTTTTTAGAAAGAAACAATTGAGTAAAAAAAAAAAAAAAGCCTACTACACTTACTGTTGCAAAGACTCTGAGTGTCTATTTGCCATCTGCTGTATGCTATATGCTCACTCTCACTCACTCGCTCATCATCTATATTGCTTTATCCTATATTCAGGGTCGCGGGGGCCTGGAGTCTATCCCAGGAGACTTAGGGCAAAAGGCGTGGTACACCCTGGATAGTGTGCCAATCCATCACAGGGCATACACACATACAATGTCCATTGTTAAAAGCGGAAAAGGAATTGAGCCTGGCTGGGAATCGAACCTGGACCCTTGAGGTGCAAGGTGACAATGCTAACCACTACACCACTGTGCTGCTCCCAGCTGTATGCTATTTTTAATAAAACTGTTTTGAAACAAAGTGTCTATTTTCCTTATTTAATTTTAAGTAATACCCAGCAAACACAAGGGCTAATGTAAAATAGTAAACTTTTTGAAGTATATCCTTTGTCCAAGTCTGTAAGGCTGGTCATTAAAAAGTCCACACTTCCGAAATATAAATGTCCATTAGTTTTATTTTATATGGAAAACAGTGAAAACTAAACACAAACAGAAAGATCGAAAAAAGTGTTACACACATTACAAAGGACATCAAAAACAAATAAAGAAATTTACAAAACATTTACATTTATGCATTTGGCAGCCGCTCTTATCCAGAGCGACTTACAAAAAGTGCTTTTGGAGTTTCTGTCACTGGATATATACTTACACTGGGTCACTAGATAAATCCTTTTAATAACACTATCACACAAAGCAACGTGTGAGCGAGCGATTAAGAGTGATGCACGCGCACTGAGACAGTGCTTTGGAGATGATTACCCACAATTCTGTTGTGTGAGAGAAAAAAGAACAATTGGCTAGGTTGTGATCATGTTACTCTCGGCGTCAAAACAAAAAGTGCATGCATGCCGATGATACTTGGTACCCGTATATCAAGACTCGCTCATTTATCAAATTAAAAAGTTTTTGCACATCTTGTGGGTTATTTGCAATTGAAGGTTCCACTGTAAATAAATAAATAAATAAATAGTTATTGCATAATGCTTCAAGACATCCATAATTTACCTTTAGTACCTAATGTCTTGTCCCAGTTGTACGTCCACAAACACTTTGACAATATACACTTATCAGCCATAACATTAACACCCTGCAAAATATTAACATTGATTATCAATTATCTCAAGGGCCCGATTTGAGGATCCTCCCTGTTGAAAAAATAACAAAAACCATTCCCTTTGTAAAGCCACTAGCCCCTTTACCATCCCCCTTCAGATTAATAATGCTGTGTATTAGGTAATATTGTTCGTGAAAATGAATTATTAAAACTCTATTTATGATCATTTTCGAACTAATAATGGTGATTAGCCAATCAGAATTCACCATTGTAATATTGCAATATTGACTACTGGTGTGTAGTCATACAACCACAGTACAATTAAATTAAATTATGTCCTTAATCATTTTTGCGTTGATTTTTATTGTACTCTTATAATTCTCCCCAGATGAAAGCCATGGAAAGGATCAAATGATAGTTTTGACAAATGTTAATCCCATTCCCAGGACTTTGGAGTGGAGTCTGGCCTCACTGTTATTGTGTGAGGAATCTGAATGTAGAGGTGTGATCAGCTGAGACATGTTCACACTTGGGGAGGGACAATTATTTGCATTTGAATGTTGTCTGACGTTGTAAAGCACACACAGTTGCACTAAAACAACCTAGAATGAATGGAAATAAGAGGCCCTGATTATACTGCATAAATATTATTTAGTACAACAAAATTCCTTTTTTAATTATTCTATTCTGAAAGATTAAACTTTCAAACTTTCTCGGGCCATCAGAGAGGCAAAGCGTGCACACGCCCAGAGAATCCACAATCACTTCACGGACAGCGGTGACACACGGCGCATGTGGCAGGGCATACAAGCCATCACTAACTACAGGACGTCATCACCTACCTTTGACGATGACGGCTCCCTTCCAGATGCGCTGAACAACTTCTACGCTCGGTTTGACAGGCAGAACGATGTGGCGGGGAGGAAGACCACCCCTCCTCCGAATGACCAGGTGCTGTGGCTCACCACGGCTGATGTGAGGAAAACTCTGTGAAGAGTCAACCCTCGTAAAGCTGCTGGACCTGACAACATACCAGGCAGAGTGCTCAGAGAATGAGCAGAACAGCTGGCAGATGTTCTCACAGACATCTTCATCATCTGTCTGAGCAGCTCTGTCGTTCCCACGTGCTTCAAGGCCACCACCATCGTCCCCGAGCCGAAAAAGTCTTCTGTGTCCTGTCTCAATGACTACCGTCCCGTTGCACTTACGCTCACCATCATAAAGTGCTTCGAGCGGCTCGTCATGAGACACATCAAGACCCTGCTGTCCCCTCACTGGTCCCACCGCAGTTTGCGTACCGTCCTAACTGCTCAACGGACGACGCCATCTCCACCACACTTCACCTGGCACTGACACACTTGGACAATAAGGTCACATACGTTCGGATGCTGTACATAGATTTCAGCTCAGCATTCAACACTATCATCCCCCAACAATTGATCGGGAAGCTGAGCCTGTTGGGCCTGAACACCTCCCTCTGTAACTGGATACTGGACTTTCTGACTGGAAGACCTCAGTCAGTACGGATCTGCACCTCCAGCACCACCACTGAGTACTGGGGCCCCACAAGGCTGTGTGCTCAGTCCCCTGCTGTTCACACTGCTGACTCACGACTGTGTAGCGACACACAGTTCAAATCACATCATCAAGTTTGCTGATGACACGACCGTAGTGGGTCTCATTAGCAAGAACAACAAGTCAGTGTACAGAGAGAAAGTACAGAGGCTAACGGACTGGTGTAAAGACAACAACCTGTCTCTGAATGTTGACAAGAAAAAGGAGATGGTTGTTGGCTTTAGGAGGACCCGATGCAACCATTCTCCGCTGAGCATCAATGGCTCCTTGGTGGAGATCGTCAAAAGCACCAAATTCCTGGGTGTCCACCTGGAGAATCACCTCTCCTGCTCCCTCAACACCAGCTCTCTGCACAAGAAAGCCCAACAGCGTCTCTTCTCAGCCTGAGAAGGCTGAGGAAGGCCCAGCTTCCACCACTGATCCTGACCACCTTCTATATAGACTGGACTGATTAATCAACACAAGCGCAAACACACTGATCTACACTACCAGACTACTGTACACACCAACCTGTAAATATTATTCATGACTGGATTACTTTTTGCACTAACTTTTTAAATTCTTGCTGCTACATTAAGGAACGTTTACTGTTCTCTACCACCTCAAGACCACAGAGTATTACGTTATGTTATGTTGTGTTTGTCGTACTGTCACTTTGTTGCTCTTGTTTACAATTGCACATGTACTTTATGTTGTCTGTGTCTGTATTTATATAAAAAAAAAAACAGTAGATAGTCTCCTCTCTAAGTTGGCTAGTAAATTTTTGTTAATTTATGTTGTAAATATATGTTGTCAGGACAATCTGTCTTGTCTCTTAGTTAGCTAGTTTAGTCTTTCTGTTAATCTTTGTTGTAAATTTATGTTGCATGTAGCACCTTGGTCCTTGAGGAACGTTGTTTCATTTCACTGTGTATTAACTGTATTTGGTTGAAGTGACAATAAAGCCTACTTGATCTTGAACTTGAACTTGAAGATTTTTCAAGTAATTTCTCTATTTAAAGTTTGAAGTATCTTTAAATGTAACATTTTTTAAATAACAATAAACAGATACAAGCAGTGATGGGATATAACTGTGCATTCTTTGTACAAATAAAATTGTCTAGTGAAATTGAAACAAAATTTAACCAATGTTGTTTTTTTTTACTTATTATTGTACACTAAATGTCAATAGCTCTGGTTTTGATGTTTGTTGTATAAAGCAGGGTTGGGGTCAATTCAGGAATGAACTCAACAATTCTAATTCAAAGAAGGGAATGGAATTGGAGTTCAACAACAATTACAGGAAACAGAGTTGGAATTTAATTGGAATTACAGGAAGTGGAATTTCCACTGGATTCTGTTATTGCTGTTTCTGAGCATTTATTTAGAGACATACATTTGAACTTTATTTATGATGCTTTACAAATACCAAGTATTTACCAAGCGCCGCCCCCCTTAAAGTTAGGCAGAGAAGAATGCTACTTTAACATGTCATTTTTTAACATAATAATTATTTATTTTAATAATGAAATAAAGTATTTTAGTCACAATATTCCACTGTATTTCTTAATATAATTTATTTGCAATAAAAAAATCATTCATTTGTGTGCGTGTACGCGGGGCGCCGGACAAACGAGTGTCTATGTCGGCACGTAAGTTTTTTAAAAGCATGTGACTTGAGGCTGAGCTCTAATTGGATCTTTTCAAATCATCCTTGGGGCAAAGCAATGTGCACCCCGAACCCTCCCACTTTTGCTATTTGGGCTCATGTGATTGGACCATTCTCAACGAGTCTTTTCCAGCACTTCTTATGGCAAGCGGAGCTGCTGACTGGATGTGAGGTGAGTCATGGATTTATTTTATACTAGTAGTAATTATGCTTAATCACCTGATAAAGGGCTATTTACAGGCGAGTATTAAATGTTTAATTTTGATTTTGTTTGCCCC
>JAAGKR010000603.1:145680-153623 GCA_011419295.1 Clarias macrocephalus | reverse complement strand
CCCCCCCCCCCCCCCCAAAAAAATATTTTGCACCAGCCGCCACTAAATACATTACTGCACAGTGAAATTCTTTATTCTTCACATATCGCAGCTTCTCGTTAGTAAGCAGGGGTCAGAGCGCAGGGTCAGCCATTTTACGGCACCCCTGGAGCAGACAGGGTTTAACGCCTTGCTCAAGGGCCCAACAAGTGGCAACCTGGAGGAGCTGGGGCTCAAACCGCTGATTTTCCAAGCCGTAACTCAGAGCCTTAACACACTGAGCCACCACTGCCCCACACCACTGCCACACATATAATAACCACATAATATATGTCTCAACACAAAAAAATCAAGAGTCATGTTCATTAATGTATTTCATTCACTTTTTATTGCATCGAATTTTCATCATTTCCTGAAATTTGGCATCACTAAGATTGCATCTCTCAGGCCTAAATATCTTACCAGCAATACTAAAAACGTGAGCAGATAAATCAGGCACAGCAAGATATTGGCATGCAATTTGAGTCAAAAAGGGGAAACGACTCTGGTTGTCCTTCCAGTACAGGAGAGGATCAGACTCCTCATTGTGATATGGTAGGCTTAGGTAACTTGTTACCTCCTCTGATGTTGGTAACTGTGTAGATGTAGAGGGAACTTGGGTGTCCATGATTGCAAAATGTTTTGACCTCTTTTTTGGCGGAGAAGAGCAGTCTTTTGAAGTTGGAACTGAAGGTGCAGGGAGTGAAATGACCTTCTTTGTTATAATGTCTTTAATGGTTTGTCTTTCTTCACCTATGCTGCACCAGTCCAGTTTAAACCTTGGGTCCAGGGTTGCAGCCAACTGAAACCACTCCATATCTTCAAATTGAGACAGACGTTTCTCAACAGAAGATTTTATAATTGTTCTCATTTTATTTGGTTTCATTGATTCTGCAGCATGACGAAGACCCCGAACACATGGAAAAACATAACTTGCGGTTATAACTTTATCAGCCTGACATTTATCAGTTGCTTCCTCAAATGGTTCCAGAGTTTCACAAAGCTCTTTGATTAGCTTCATTTCATGAATGTAAACTGAACAGGGGCTTGCAGCTATGACAAAACATGTAACATAAGAAAGGCCCTCATCATTTTCAGCTAGCTATTCCATCTTGTTGCATTGGTAGCTGGGAGCTTTACATGACATTCAAGAATTTCTGCTGTTTTTGTTGTTTTGGGGCAAACACCTGTGAGCCTCTGCACTTTTGCCAAACACACAGAAAAAAAGGACCTGCTTGTTCTAAGGGCATCGTGGACCACAAGCTGGACAGTATGGATAAAGCATGGGCACCTCTCTGGTGGTAAATAATCCAGTTCATCAGTTACACTGATCTCTTGAAGTTCAGCTCCATACCCATCATCATCATCTGTGTCACTCTCATAAGTCTCTACTAGTGGGAAGAGACAAAATGCCTTCACCATGTTTGCAGCATTGTCGGTTACAATGACAGTGACTTTGTCAGAAATACCGTATGTGGCAATTGTATTCTCATATTTCTGAAATTTTTTTTCTGCTGTATGCTTTTCCTTGAAGCTCTCGCAAGAGATGACTGTATGAAGCTCGAAGTTTAAAATGAAATGACCAGCTATACCCAAAAATGATCACATGTCCCTGCTAGACCAGATATCAACAGTCACACATGTGTTGAACCTTTTTCATTAGTACATTTAGCTGTTTTTAATGTCATCTGCACGTTGTGGAATAAGCTTTTGACTCAGGTGCTTGCGACTTGGTATTGTAAAACGAGGTTCAGCTAAATGGAGAATCTTGCAAAAGTCCTTGTCTTCAACAGTTGACAAAGGATGCATCCCATTAACAATGTAATCTACAATGCTATCTCTAAGCTCCAACTGATGACGGTTGGTGGCTGGTAATTTTGTAGTGAGGTCAAGCAAGTCAGTCATTCTGTCCAGACTCAATTGAGCTTTTGTTGTAGCTGTGTCAAAAAAAACAAATGAACAAAACACCATTAGGTCAACTGAGATTGACTCCAATGTTCATGTGTCTCCAAAAACTACATACAGCATGAGACATATTGTGACCACAATCAGTTATTTAATTTAATTTTAAATTATTATTTAATAAATTAATTTAACTGGAAAGGCTCAATTTGTGGACTAAGCATTGATGCCTTTCAAGGTAAAGAAAGTGTAGTACAAGTGCCAGACATATTAAGTGATATTGATTGTATTAAATCTTTGTGTCCCATGCACAATTTTATGCATGCAACAACATAAACAAAATAATTTTTGCTCTACATTGATAAATAACCAAATGTCCACATTTTTCTATCAAAGGATAAAATTATATCTGTGTGATTCTTTTGTGGAAATGTTGTTCATATGTAAGTGTTTTTAAAGTACCTGTTCCACAAACAGTACTCCCCTGTAAATGACGTTTAAAATTTGATGTTGCGCGGATGGAGCCATGAACAGTATACCACAATGATTGATTATGGTTACCTAAAGTTGTACAAGTCAGTTCACCAAAATGATCCATTATACTGGTCTTCCCAGACATTCCAGATTTCTCAGCCATAGTCAGTTTAATAGGTTAATCCAAATCTGTGTGTTAATTTTTCAGTCCAGGGTTCATACACAAATCAGATTCTCAAAACAGTCCGAGATCATACACAAAAAGCTATCCAAATACGAACAAATTCTTTTCATTCAAACTAACAGGAAAATCTTCAAACTTAACACCCAAAATGGGCCCTCACTGCCAATGCATGAAAATTGCATGGAAGTTTGGTAAATGTAGTTTTGGAAAATGCAAAAAAGATTTATATTGATCTTTTACATGTTTTTATGTGATTTACAATATTTAATGTACTATAAACTATTAAGCAAATCAAGTCAAATTATTTTATTTAGCAACTCAAGTAGAATTTAATGAAATTTATTTGATTTCAATTCTGTTTCATGACATTCCAATTCAATTCCAATTCCATTTCAGGAAGTGAATTGGAATTAACCATTCATTCTCAATTCAATTCATGAATGGCCCCAACCCTGGTATAAAGTACTTGGATGGGGAAATTACCATCACTGTAATATTTCTTCGATACATAAATATTATGACTTTTTTTATGACTTAAGCTCTAATTACAATTAAAAACTGCTGCAACTGAAAATGTCCCTTTATGCCACGTGGCAGTCATTTCATGAACTACTTTAAAATGCATTCAAAGTAACTTAAATGCTGATTTATTTTGGCCGCTGACATTTGATCGCGGTGGTGGTGGGCATTCTGGTTGACTACCTTCTGTATGTTTGTGTTTTGTTGCATTTCTGGGGTATTGGTCATAATATACTCAGATCACATGATGCAATGATGCAAAAAGGCATGATGATTACTATTATATAAAAATCCTGAAGCACTTTGTGTGGATTTATGCGACAAGTCGTTTTCTCAGGAAAAGATTCTTATTCTTTTTCTTAATATTCCTATTCTTCATATTCCAGTTGAATGTAGCTTTTCAGAGTATGCCACACCATCTCAATGGGATTCACGTCAGGGGATTCTGCTGGAATCTCTTCTCACCTTTCATTCATGATAGGTGTTATCAATAGTGGTTTTAAGATAAATTAAGGTGTCAAACCAGGTGTCTCTGCCTAAAATTGATTTCTCTAGCAAATCAATTCTTTAGATTTCTCTAGGTCTTAGGTATGTCCATAGTTAAACAACTAAATTATAACACTCAGAAATAACTTTTTGTTTGGGGTAAAGTGACTGATTTGCATAACTTTTCAGCAGAGACTCTGCTTCACTGAATAATCTATGATCTTTATAAATATTTTTCATACTACTTTTCAAAAATACTTTTTTTTAAATTGATAAATCTGGTCATATCTGCGCGTGCATTTATCAGCGTTTTGCTCAGAATGCTACTTTTTGTAAAGTGGAAGTTCACGGACACCAATGAGCAGCTTTATTTCCACTTTATTTAATTTTAACCTACAGTAGCTTACAAACAAGACTGAGTAAAAGATTATAAAATCAGGCACATGGTAAAAAAAGATCAATAAGATTATTTGTTTTCAGTTGTTTCTATGACAAGAAATAATAAGAATATGAACGGTTGGTGAGTTTAAGATTTTTCCCACATTCTAGTAGCAATAAAATTTACATAAGTAATTATAACATTTGTTTTACCTGACATATCCGAAAACTTAAATGCACAGCACTGGCAGTTGTTCTGTATAAGCGGTTAGCTGTGTTGCCAGCAATCAGGTCCATTAAAACCAATCGTCATTTTGACTTTTTGACAATTTACTCATTCTTTAATAGAAACATACAGCATGATAACTCACCATGCCACAAAGCAAATGTAATCTCAACCTGGTTCCATAAACAAGAAAATAAGTTAATGTTGCAATGTTCAATGTGCTTCATTGGCCTCCCAAGTCGCTGAAGATAAATTAGATTCATATGTTTGGAAAGCATATGGTCCAATTGAAAATCTGGAGGAATCGAATGAATGCATTATGTTAACATGGATGGAGTTGTAAAGAAATTCATCCAACATATTGTGGAACCAATGACACGATTTCACTCTTTTGTCTGGCCAAGCCTATTACATAAGTCTTGCTTTAACCATTGCCTATACACGCCCATTAAGTATTTGAATAAGTTCCGTGATGAACTGTTGAAAAAAAAATGGGTTTGCATAACCCTTTAAGCCTATAAAAGAGAAAAGCCAGCTCAGTTTGTCCACCGCAGAGCCAGATTACAGACATGGTTTTGAAAATTTAAGCTGTTTTTGAGTTCTCCTTTAATTACAGCTAAGAAAAGGTAACCACATTTCTGTTTACTACTTTTCCTAACAACGCTACAGTGATGGAGAAGTTCCTGTTTATTATTCTATTTTTCACAGGTAAGAGAGAAAACATTTCTATGCATTTGCTTTGTGACAACAAAAATGCCTCCACTATGATCAAAATAAACGTGAAGTTACAAAACTGCTGGTTCTGTTGCATATGACAAAACTTCATTTTTTTTCACATCCATCATCTGAATTTGAAGGATTCAGAAGGGCAGAATGTGCAAATTGAATTTCTGTATCAAAAGCCCTGACCATACTGCAGCTGCAAATCACACATTTATATTAATGTACTTAGTCGAATACATTATTATTTCTATAGTAAGAATTAATTCACAAAGCCAGTAACATGACGACAAACTGTGAATTTGTGTTATCAACTTTAAGAGAACATTAGGAAATTATTATTTATAGATTTTATGTATGGCTGTGACCTTTTAACTGTAAAATTAATTTCTTGGACCCCTTTAGTACGATCTTTTATGTACAGAATAAAATATATTTAAAATGTAATTTTATTTGAATATGTACAATTGTATTTTTGATCATTATTGAAACCATAAAGCCTTTTATTCTTAGTATGTCCACTCAGCATACTAGTTGACACTGTTAATGAGAAATTAAATTTAAGTAAAAAATCTAACAGGTCTATAAGTATAGCTACTCAATATTGAGCACAATACCTTTGACAAGGCTAGGTTGAAATGTCCACCACTGGAACACAGTTTAAAAGTTACAGACCACCATTTCTGGGACATACATAAAAAATTTTTTTACAAACTTAAGTGAAAAAGAAATAAATGCACACTGCCCGGTCAAAAAACGTACCACCTGGATTTAACTACTATTGGAGAATTACTGCAGTTATTAATATGGTTCAGCTGGCAGCAAGTTTTTCTCACTTCTTAAACATCCATTTTAGAAACCGTAGGGCTGACCAGGTTTGTGAAAGAGTGATTCAGTGAGCATGAAACATAATTTTTTACACATGGACCAGTCACTACAGAGCCCAGACCCTAAACCCAATTTAGAATTTTTGGGTGTGCTGGAGAAGGCGTGGTTATGACCTTGCATAACCTTATTAAAATGCAGTAATCAAAGCAAAGTGCAGTCCAATGAAATGTAAGAGTGTGTGACTTTTTTGTCGTTGTTGCTGGGCAATGTATATTGTGTAATTGTTTAATAAACAAAGAGTAAATATATATTTTTAAAAACTTATAAAATGTAGTGGAGCAACATATTTGGGTTGCAGTGTATTGAACTAATACACACTTAATGACAACAACAATTTTATGGGTCAGTAATGTAAAGTATTACATATAGCTTAATTTTTTTCTGAAAAAAATGTAAATGAATAATTTGACAGGCCCAATAGCACATACACCTCTCCTCCACAGGATCCCCTCCGGTCCTGCCTGATTACCGTGAGTACCATCTGATCCAACATGGGAGAAACTGGACTGAAGCTCAGGCTTACTGCCGGGCCCACTTTGATGATCTGGCCACTATTAACACCAATAAGGGCCTCATGACAATTCAAAATTTGGCACAGAGCCAGTTCACTTCTAGTGCTTGGATTGGAATGTACACAGACAGAAGTGGCTTTTACTGGTCTCTGGGAAACGAGCCACTGGGAATTGTGACACAATGGTATCCTTCACAGCCTTCATACCAAAATCAATGGTGCACCTTATTAAGTTACTATTCTGGTTGGTGGGATATGCCATGTGGTCTTCTTTATCCCTTTACATGCTTTGATGGTGAGAAACATGTTGTTTAATGTTACTTTACAAGTAAATACTTTACAAGGTATTTCTGATCTAAGTGCTATAAATATAAAAAAAATATTTAATCTATAAATATTGGGGGGAAAACTAGGTCATCTTCATTAACATGAAACTTGGTGTATGTACTTACCTGTCTTTTTTCTTTCTTTCTATCTGGACACCAGTCTATAGTGTGAATAAATGTTTAATGTGTTAAAAAAAAATATATATATATATATATATAATTTATTAATCAATAAAAAAATATACAAATAAATTATTAATTAATTGGGCATTGTTATTTTTAATATTATTCATTCTTACAGACAGGTACACTGGCAAGAATAGGTATATTTTCATCAATTATTCAGTCTCCTGGTATGATGCTCAGACATACTGCAAACAATATCACACAGACCTGGCCAGTGCAAGAAACTCAACGGAAAACTCAATTATGCTGCAAAAGATTTCAGGGCTGTCTTTGTATACTTGGATTGGACTGTTCAGGGAGCCATGGAAGTGGTCAGACCAGACCATCATGTTCATCAATCTTTGGATGACTGGAAAACCTGATAATGCCCTTGGAAATGAAAACTGTGCTTATTTTTATAATGGTCTGACTGCTGATGCGCAGTGTTCAGACATAAAGCCTTTCTTCTGTCATAAACGTGAGTAAAGTTGTATTAAATATTACATTTATACAACAGATTTTTTGTCTGTTAATTATCATGTTTATTTGTACAATTATATGTCCTTTTGCATTCAGTTGTGCTTCACAGAAAACGACAGACCATCAAAGTAAGAGTCCAGTCCAATCAGGATGTGAATGATCCTGTGGTCCAGGCGGCCATCTTGGAAAAGGTTGGTTTCATCCTCCATTATTACAGTTTTAAGTACTGTATTATGTGTAAGCGTCTGCACCCTGATCTAAACATCCATGGAACATAACAGAGCAAAATTTTCACCTGGTATTGTGGTGCATCGTATACAGTGCTTTATAAATCATAATATCACAGTGCAGCGGAATTATTAATTTTCTATAGCAGCAGCTCTCAGGAATCTCATCAATGCAGCTGCAAATTGCAGGTTTATCTTAAAGCACTTTTTTTAATGGAAACAAAGAGGTTGGCAATGTATATGACATACAGAAACCAAAATCAAGATGTACAATGAACCACAAACACAGAAACCAATAACCTACATACCAACAAACATAAATTAGAAAAATAAATGTAAATGGGCATCATTAAAAAGTATAGCAAGCTTATTTAGTATAGAGAAACATGTTGGCAAAACCAATTAGCTCCATGGCATCTTTGTAATCATTGTCCAAATA
>JAAGKR010000603.1:105680-140680 GCA_011419295.1 Clarias macrocephalus | reverse complement strand
TTGCTGTTTTTCATAATCATTAGCCCGCTTCTGCCAGTGCCCTCTGGATGCCCTTATGCATGCAGTTGAGAGACTGATTAGACTATGCCAGCTCAACATCCCAAGCCCAAACCTCATTTAAATTACATTAACAAATATTGTAAATAAACAACAATACCTCAAGTTTTGAAAAGCATTTTTACTTAGACTATAAAATGTAATTCTGCCTCTATTTTTTAAAATATATGTTTCATGATGGTCTGTTTACTGATAATTGATTTCTATAAATGACTCTGTTCAGATGTAAGTAAATGCTCATTGCTGCGCTGTTTGGGGGGAGGGACCTGCTGATGTTGTCTGGTCTGCTTTTTGGGATTTGCACTCACAATACAGGCAGAGCTGTGGCTCAGGTCGTGACGGTGTACTGTAATTGGGCACGAGCCCTCTGCCAAGTCCTTCTTCAGCGGCAGACAAAGGGGAATAATGATGGCTGATACCCAAGGCAGCAGTGGAACAGGGACATCCCTGTGGAAGAGTTGGAGAGCGAGTTATGGACATATTCCACCCAGGGGTGGAAGCGGCTCCAGGAGGCTGCATCCCGAGAGGCCATGCACCTTAATGCCTTCTCCAGTTCCTGGTTCATGCGTTCAGTTTGTCCATTAGTCTGGAGGTGAAAACTGGACAAAAGGCCAGGGGTTGGCGCCAATAAGGCCACAAAAATCCCCCCAAAACATTACTTGGGCCTGGCTCTTCTCAGAAGGTCCGCTGGACCATGTTTTCCATATCCAGCAGCCACAAGACATGGAGGGGGTAGGATGGGTTCTGTTGTGGGTGTGTGCTGGTAGTAGAGAACTGCCAGGAAAGGGCAATAGGTTTGACATTCTTTGAACCCGGCCGGTATGATAGTGTGAAATGGAAATGGGTGAAGAAAAATGACCACCGTGCCTGGCGAGAATTAAATCTTTTTTTTTTCTACAATATTTTTATTGATGTTAAACAGGGATATAACAGAGTAAATATGTAGTGTTTCATTGTACATTTTATAAACCCTTTATAAACCTATTTACCACCAACCCCACCCCTCCGTGATTCTAAGCCAGCTTTATAAGTGTAAGAAAGGCGAGACGCCAGGCATATTTAAAGAAGCGATGGAGAGAAACGAAAAAACATGGAGCTGGACATTTTTTGGTTCTGCATGCAAAAAAAAAAGGAAAAAGAGAAAGAAAGAAAAAAAAGAAAAATCAAATAGGTGAGGAATTAAACTATAAATGTATATGAAAAAAGCAAAGGAAGGGCCCTTACACCTGTTGAAATTTCAAGTCTGAATCACGGATTGAGTAGTAAATCTTCTCCAGTGACAAACAGGACATAATATCTCTGAGCCACTGGTTGTGAGTGGGTGAGGTGGCATCCTTCAAATTGAATAAAAGAGAACGCCTGGCCAGGAGTGTCGCAAAAGACAATAAACGCTGTTTAGCTGGAGTTAGACACTTATCTTCCTCTCCAGTGAGAAAAAGAGCAATCAGAGGGTCTGGTTCAAGATTGCATTCCAATATATATATATATATATATATATATATATATATATATATATATATATATGACAAGGTTTTAAAGACATCCCTCCAGAATTTTTTCTAAATTCGGGCATGTCCAATACATATGAATAAGGGAAGCCGCTCCGCTTTTACATCTATCACAGCAAGGATCAACATCTGGGTAGAAACAAGAGAGCTTAATTTTGGAGAAATGAGCCCTGTGTACAACCTTAAAGAGTGGCAGGCACATAAAGAAGTTGACTTGACAAGCTTGAGACTTGAATTCCAAGTATCATCTAATTTAGGTCTTTCTCCCAAGCAGTTTTAATTTTACTCAAAGAGCTGTGACTCAAGCCCATTAATCCACCATAAATAATGGATATTAGGCCTTTACGCAGTGGGAACAAACAGAGGAGATTATCTATAATATTTGCATCTGGGTCCTCAGGGAAATTTGGTGTTGAAGAGCTAATGAAGTGTCTTACTTGGAAATATCTGGAAAAATGAGAATTTGATAGGTTAAACATTTCAAAAGCTGTTCAAACGATGCAAACCTATGATCAACAAACAGATCTTTGCAAAGTTTAATGCGCTTACTGTACCATTTCTGAAACACTGAATCATGTAAAGAAGGTTGGAAGAGATGGTTAGAGACGATAAGACTTGACAGAGAAAAGTCCAGAAGACCGCTGTGCTTTCTGAACTGAGCCCATACTCTTAAGGTGTGCCTAATAACTGAATTTATTTAATTGAGGGGATGGGGAGTGCAGATCCAAGGAGTGGACTTAGGAGTAGGGACTTGTTCAATCGAGAATGTTTACCTTTTCCAATGGTAAGATGACTGTTGAATTACTGTTGGACTGTTGGATTAGTTGAATCCAATGCACCAAAGGAGAAATTGTGAATAAAACCAGGTAAAGAAATTTAGGAAGAATACTCATTTTAATGGCATTAATGCGGCCCACCAGGGACATGGACAGTGGTGACCACTGACCCAAGTCAACAACCTAATAAAATTTTCTTTAAAACGGTGCAATTACAGAATGCGATTGCTAATGGCAAAGTTAAAAAGTAATGGGCTAAGAGGACACCCCTGAGGTGTATCCCGTTGAAGACTGAATGGTTGAGATTGCTGATCATTCATCAGAACTGTGGCAATAGGGTTGAATTAGTCTTGAATTAACACCCAGAGTGTTGATTTAACACTTTCAGAGTACATTTGTGACCATTAGGTCATATATAAACACTTGGGGTGTTAAATCAACACTGGGAATTTTGCAGTGTAATAATTTGACCCAAGGGATAAAAAAAAAATTCTAAAGCCTTAAATAAATACTCCCATTCCACAAGGTCAAAAGCCTTTTAAAGCATCCAAAGGAAGGACACACTCAGGGTGTGTACAAGATGTCCATGAGGCGTCGAATGTTGAAGTAAGAATAGCGTTTTTTGACAAAATCGATCTGGTCCTCAGATATAATAAAGGGTAACATTTTCTAATCTACGAGCTAAGACTTTAGCAAGGATTTTAACATCCACATTAAGAAATGAAATTGGTCTATATGAAGAGCACTCTGTTGGGTCGTTATCCCTCAATAAATGAAGCAGGCAGCTTACCTTGCTTAAAAGATTCAGATAGAACCAAAGCTAGTTGTGATATGACAAGAATAATTTAAAAAATCTCAGGACCTGGGGATTTACCAGATTGCAATGATGAGATAGCTGAAATTATTTCCACTTGTGATATGGGCCCCTCTAATCTTAATCTAGAATCAGGGGGCAGTATTAGGATATCTAGTTGAGTCAGGAGTTTCTCAACTTAACCGGCTCAACTATGATCGTTTGGGAACTCAGAAGTGTCTAATCAAGAATAAAAATTCCTGAATGCATCATTAATATTAGAATGGTTGGTGGTGATGGTACCATCAGAATTTTTGTAATATGTTGCTGTGCTCTAAATCCTCTGAACTGATTAGCTAAAAGTTTTCCAGATTTGTCACCATGAATTTAAAATTGGCCCCTACTCTCATCAGTTGATTATCTATAAAGAAATAATAAATTCTGGAGAAAGTATGAAGTATGTGAGAAAAATGAGTATTCTTTCTTTTTTGGATGAAGGAAGCGCCATACAGTATGTCAGAAATACCAAAGCTGCAGACATAGGACTGAAGTATCATGGCGGATTTACTACTGCAGTAATACTGCAATATAATGCAGTAATCCTGTGATCATTACTGCAGTATTAAGAAAAAACGCAGTGATTTGGACACAAAAACACTGCATTTTTTCTTAATACTGCAGTAATGCTCCAACAACTACAGTAATACTGCAATAACTACTGCAGTAATACTGCAATATAATGCAGGAATACTGCGATAATACTGCAGTAATCCCGTAATATAATGTAGTTATAATGCAGTAATACTGCAATACTACAGTTAATATTAAACACCTACTGCAGTTAAAATAGTTGTTGTACTGCACATAAAATGTACGGGTATATACAATTTGAATAAACCTGAAAAATTACTTACAGTATTTCTATAATCTAAATGTGTGATGTAGTGTAATACAACTACATTACAACAAAATCAGTGCAATTCATTTTTTTATTTCATTAAAAAAAAATCAATAAAGCAACACACTTAAAACATAAAAAACAGACCATGAAAGCACCTTTACACTTAGCAATATTACTGTTCAATAGTGCTGCTAGGAGACACTGCTGTCAATCAGTGTATGACTGGTCAAGTATGTGAATATATTACTTGAATGTAAGGCTTGAGGTGTGCAGCTGGAAGCCTGGAGAGGTTTGACGCCTCCTCATTCTTCAACTTTGTTTGAATAAATTGAATAAATTCAATTTCACCTTCCCTCCCTTCACTTTAAATGCATTCTTGAAAAGCAAACAACAAGACAAATATTCATTACGAGTTGTGTAAAAAACACATTTGAATAATTAAAATTAAATAATTCCATATATACTCAACATTACATACTTTACTGTCATTATGTCCTAAACTATTTCTAAATAATGGCTCGAGTTTGCTGTTTTTGATAGCAACCCTGTTAATTAATTAAGATTTCAGAATGTAATGTGCATTTGATGACTCTGGCATTGGTTAAGAGATTCAGACTTATAATCTCTCTGGTTGATTATATATGGAATGACCAAATATTAAAATATTAACTCAATTTACTCACCTCTAACAGCTGCTGTTTGTTGGGCTGGGAGGGTCCCCTTAGTGCCATGTGCGGAGTTTGAGGCTTTGCGGATTCTATTAACAACAGACAACAAATAAAGCAAATGGTTATCAAGAAGAAAACTCAGAGAAGTGTTTTGGTGCAATGAGCACCACTGGATTCATAAAAAGAAAGTGGACCATTGGTAGACTGTGTGAGATTTTAGATAATCCTGTAATATTTTATCAGGTAAAATCCAACCACACCTTTGTTCCACAGAGTGATGTTCACCTCTTGACGTCTTTCTGAAACATGAAGACAAATAAGTTTAAGACTGACTAAGCAAAAATATAAATGTGTTCTGAGAACCCCACACCCCACAAAAAAATCTTATTACGCACCTAGCCAAATCTGAATGATTAAAAACAACACAAACTTAAAATTTGTAAAATTTTGGAAAATAAAAGGAAGAGAAAAACTATCAGGAATGAAGTCTCCCCAGGGTCTAATGCTGACCTCTTGGCCTTCTCCTCTGCTCTGAGGTGATAAGAGGAACATTGGAGAGGAACACAGTCCTCCTCTCGATTCTCTCTCTTGTGTAAGGGCTGACAGATGACTACGAAACAAACACAGGATGTTTACAACCGAATCATTTTATTCGTTTCTTAACCCCACTCACATTATGTAGATTTACATGTTAAGAAATCAACTTGCACTTATATGGTCTATAGTTAAACTGAGCGATACATTTACAACTGAATTCAATGCTAGCAGAGGGCTCCCTCAGGTTAACCTAACTAGCATGCTAATAGCGGTTAACATTAGAAAACACGCATACATTTAGGACAATGGCATTGACACCGCATAGCGACAGAATAAAATAACAAGTTAAATAACTTTATATATAATGTTGTAAAATAATAAAAGCTACTTAAGGTCCCACTCACCTCATAACTGAATGATGTGACAGGGCCATCGCTCAGGTTCGGCTGTGTTCCTCCTCCACGACACGCCCCCTTTCTAGATTCTTCCAACTGGACAAGTTTTCTTGGCTGAACTTTGAAATGTCATCATGATTTAATTCTGAAAGTGTCGCGAATGTGTATTATCAATAATAAAGTTTTAAAGAGAATTATAGTACTCCATCCTGGGACTGCATCGCGCGCTCTTTAGTTCAAACTCGCTCTGAGGATTAGATGTGATCTTGCAGTCTTATTGGTTGGTGAGGACAAATTGTACAGTGGTGCATATTTAAGCACGTTTCAGTTTTACAGTGGAAAAGTATAAGAGGAAGACGTTATTGTTTTCCTTGTACACATGCTATTTACGTCTACCTGCTCCCAACTGGTTTCTGTTTGCCTGTGCCAGAAAATAAGATGACCGTGGCATTATTTAATAATCCAAGGATTCAGAATCACAAACTACAATTGAGACACACATCACTTCACTGAATGAATTTAGTAGGATTCTATATTTCTTGAACCAAACAATAAACATAATAATAATAATAATAATAATAATAATAATAATAATAATAATAATTTAACTGATTTAGTACCAAATAAATAGTACTTCTGCCCTGCGATGGTTGGCACCCTGTCCAGGGTGTATCCTGCCTCGTGCCCTAAGTCTCCTGGGATAGGCTCCAGGCTCCCCGCGACCCTGAATACAGGATTAAGCGGTAATGACGATGAGTGAGTGAGTAAATAGTACTTCATTGTACTTCACAAAACTGCAGTATAACTGCAGTTTTTATCCCAGAAGCTGCAGTTATTAATGGACAACGTTACAGAACCATATTTCAATACAACTGCATTGTACTGCACTCCAACTGCACTGTACTGTACTGCATTGTACTTCACAGATTGTACTTCCCGAGAAACTGCAGTTATTTTTTGTAAGGGTCACATCGTTCGCTTTGACTTTGAAAAAATGCAGTGCATATAATTATTCAGCAAGCATATATTTTTGCTCTGTTTTTCAGGGGTACTGATTTTATATTTTGTCTGCTTTGCAAAAGCTGTCCCCTTTGTGATCAGTGTATATTATGGCTGAAACAAAGCTGCTTGTATCGGCTCATATCGGCAGCGTTTTAATCAAAGGGGAGATGAAAGTGTACAGCAGAAACAGCTGCCTTATTTCAGCTTTATTTAAAATATTTACATCACAAACAACAATGTAGCACAATGCATGATGTCTGTGAATGGCTGAAATGTGCTTGTGAATAAGCCTTTTAGTTAAGGTAAAATGTTTATGTGAGCCCGTGGCACGATATGAGAGATTTATTTAAAAAAAATTTTTTTTTTAAAAAAGCAGTTTCTCTGCATCCCCCAGAAGTACAACAATCACAGTTTTACACTCGCTAAATAAGCGCTGCCTTTGCGGCCCTGCGCAAAACGTGCCCCGATATGAGCCGCTTTATTTCATAATAGACAAACATATTTTTGTGTAGTTTTTCCGTGTATATGTGTGCATAAGAATCATATTTCAATTAAGGTTAGAAACCATGCTTTATTATTATTTTTTTTTTTATCTAAAAAGAAGCCCTGTTTGTGTGAGGAATCTGAGTGTGTTGGTGTGAACAGCTGAGACAATAGGAGACCTGGTAAAACCTGATGTTAGCTGAGCCAGGTGTGAATGGGTCATAGATTATTCAGTGAAACAGAGGCTCTGCTGAAAAAAAGTTAGATACATCAGTCACTTTACCTGAAATAAAAGTTCTGAGTGTTATAATTTAGATGTTTTGCTATGGAGTAACTGCAGTTTCACTCAACACAGTTATGTGTTTAAAACAATCTGGCAGGTTTGTTTATTCTCCTTTTTCTCTTCTTTTCTGCTTGAGTTTAAAATCATGTTTTTGTGTGTGTGTGTGTGTGTGTGTGTGTGTGTGTGTGTGTGTGTGTGTGTGTGTGTGCAATTTGATATAAGTTTATGTTAAGTTTAAGTTGGACATGAATCTGACAAATTTACATCAGCAACATTATTAAAGCCCAGTTTGTGCTCTACATAAATAAGGGGAAATGTATTAGCTACTTGCGGTATGGAGAGCCGCACCACATGTTTTTAATTATAAGAGCCCTTATGCTGGGCGTTAGAGTGGTCAATGAAATAGGAGTTAGTGAGAGTGCTTGTGATACACACGGGACGACCTTCCCGTTTGGGAGATAGCGTGGGATTATTAATTAAGGAACTTAAAAGGAAACCAATGAAAACTGTAAACACAAAATAAACAGAGCTCCGCCGTCTACGCGAGAACGGACCGGTATCTGGGAAATAAAACAAAACTTGTCCTCTCGGGGTATTCACCCTTACCGAGGACTTTTGGGAGAGAGAGAGAGAGAGTTTGTGCTTCGTGCGCCAACAAACTGTACTGAGCGCGCACGCTGAACTGCTGCGTGCCTCTCTCTCTCTCTCTCTCTCTCTCGCACTCTCTCTCGCTGGCGTCTTAAATAGACAGAGGCTGGGGCTTTGCCTCTGTCCCTAAACAGCTGTCTCTCTGTCTTTTATTTTATTTTCTTTCTTTCTGTTTTTCTTGTCTTTTTCTTTGGCCCTGATACCTTACCGGTGCTACCTAAATGATCGCACGAAGTGCGCCGGTATCAGGACCCTTAAATATACACGCTTTCCAGGTGCGGCTCGTTACGGCTGATTGCCTGACGGTGGCGTTGCCTGGCAACCGCGTGTATAAATGGCCACACCTTTGCCTGTTCAGAACTCTGAGTGGTAGCAACCTGCAGAACTGCCCGTTCTGAACCGTTTATGCGCGGCTTTGCCCCTTGCGCGACCCGCATTGTTACAGTACCCCCCCCCCCTCTACGGGCAGCTCCTGACGTCCGAGAATCAATCTGGACCCTACGAAACTCTTTAGTAGGTTCAGGGTCCCGTTTATGCCGAGCGTGGAGCGTTCGATCACCCAGGCTCTTAACACCGAGCCTGGCGGTCCGCCGCTCGGTCACCCTGGGTGGGTGTATGGGGGGGGATAAGGTGCATGATGTAGCACGGGTTGGTATGGGCCTATGAGGGGGTTTAACATTCCAGTAGCCCTGAGGGGCAGTAGAAAGGGGTACTGGGGCAGGAGGCGCTGGAACTGGGGGTTGGCCACCCTTAGGGCAGCTTAGGGTGCACTGACATCCCCAGTTCGAGATGGAATGGATTGGCCACTCAATACAAGGGTTGTGACGCTGTAACCAGGGGAACCCCAGCACTACTCTTTGTTCTGGCACTCGAGTTACCAGAAATGAGATTCGCTGTTCTCTGCATCACACACCCCGACTCAATTGGCTGGCCGGCCAGGGAGACCAATGGGATGCTGGAAGGGAGCGGGCTAACTGGAATACCCAGTGCTCTAGCTAGCCTCCCGTTAATAAAATTTCCGGTGGCCCCCGAATCAATAAGCACCTCTGTTCGGGCTCTCCGGATCCCGGTCCCTGAAAGCGTGGCTGGTAGGAAGAGCCCTGCATGTTGAGGTCCTGAGTTTTGGGTCGCAACTGACCCCCCCTTCCTGGGGTGACCCCGTGGGCCGCTGCACTGGGCGTCGCCTGCCCCCTCGGACCCGTGGGCCGCTACACTGGGGAACAAGCCTGGCGACGCCTACCTGTATGGGCTCTCCTATGTCTCTCAGTTCTAAATCTGATTCAGGCTCAACATCAGGGACGGTATATGAAGCCTCAGGCTCTGTCTCCATGAGCGGAGGTGAAGCTTCGCGCCTATAGCCAGGGGAGTGACCGGCTAGGCGCTTGGGACGGCTTTCGTGGGGTGGAGATGTATCTCGCCTGGAGCTGCCGAAACGTCCGGCCTGACGCTCATGAAGGCGGTTATCCACCCGGATGGCTAGCCTATAAAACTCCTCCAAATCCTGTGGAGGATCACGTAAGGCTAGCTCATCCTTTAGCCGCTCTGAGAGCCCGTGTGTATACACAGCCATAAGGGCTGCGTCATTCCACCCCGAGCTGGCAGCCCGGGTATGAAACTCGACCGTGTAGTCAGCTACTGATCGCCACTCTTGATGAATAGAAAGGAGGGGCGACACTACACTGCTCGCCATATGCGAATGATGGAAAGTTGCCCTAAGTGCGTCAACGAACGCACTTAGGGTGGCATGCTCAGAGGGGAGGTGCTGTCACACTGCAGTTGCCCACTCTAGCGCTCTGCCTGTGAGCAGAGACACCATAAATGCAACCTTCGCACTTTCAGTTGGAAACTGCGAAGGTTTCAGCTCGAATATCAGTGAGCACTGCAGTATGAAGGCATTGCACCTCTCTGGCTCTCCCGCATGCGGTGGTGGACGTGGTAGTCAAGTTTCGGCCACCAGATGGGGTAGTTGAGCCACTGATCCGGGGGCGCAAGTCGACTCCGGAATCGACTCGCAGCCAGATGGAAACCCGAAAGTGGCGCGCACCTCGAGCTGCCCAAAAACTTGCTCGAGGCGCTTATTAATCCCGCGCATCTCCGAAATTAACGCGGTTAATGCTTCCTCGTGTTTACCATCACTCTCGCTTGACCCTTAACTACTTCCTGCACCCGCTCCAAGCCCGCGGCCTCTTCTGGTGGTGCGATCATTCTGTTATGTGGTGCGGTATGGAGAGCCGCACCACACAATGTTTTTAATTATAAGAGCCCTTATGCTGGGCGTTAGAGTGGGTCAATGAAATAGGAGTTAGTGAGAGTGCTTGTGATACACACGGGACGACCTTCCCGTTTGGGAGATAGCGTGGGATTATTAATTAAGGAACTTAAAAGGAAACCAATGAAAACTGTAAACACAAAATAAACAGAGCTCCGCCGTCTATGCGAGAACGGACGGGTCTCTGGAAAATAAAACAAAACTTGTCCTCTCGGGGTATTCACCCTTACCGAGGACTTTTGGGAGAGAGAGAGAGTTTGTGCTTTGTGCACCAACAAACTGTACTGAGCGCGTATGCTGAACTGCTGCGTGCCGCTCTCTCTCGCACTCTCTCTCGCCGGCATCTTAAATAGACAGAGGCTGGGGCTTTGCCTCTGTCCCTAAACAGCTGTCTCTCTGTCTTTTATTTTATTTTCTTTCTTTCTGTCTTACTTGTCTTTTTCTTTGGCCCTGATACCTTACCGGTGCTACCTAAATGATCGCACAAAGTGCGCCGGTATCAGGACCCTTAAATATACACGCCTTCAGGTGCGGCTCGTTCAGGCTGATTGCCTGACAGCGGCATTGCCTGGCAACCGCGTGTATAAATGGCCGCGCCTTTGCCTGTTCATAACTCTTAGTGGTAGCAACCTGCAAAACTGCCCATTCTGAAAAGTTTATGCGCGGCTCTGCCCCTCGCGCGACCCGCATCGTTACACTACTATATTGATAACTATTAGAAATGTACACAAATTTATGAAGAGCTCGGAATCACTGCAGGTCTTCAGAAAGGCCTCAGACCCCTAAGGATTAACATTCTAGCTCATGAAGTTTAAAGAACGGCCACTACAACATCGTATAACACTGTATATATGGATGTATGTCTGTTGCCTTTTTAAGGTCTGCTGCCCCTCCCCCAGTGTGTGCGCTGCAAAAGTGTGTGTGAGTAGAAGAAGATGGAGTAGGAGCGCATGTGTGCTGCTCTCCTCCCGAAGCACTTTATACATTTTTGCGCTTTTCTTTCTTTGATTTTGCTTGTGTTTTTGTATTGTGTTTTTGTGACACCGAGAAAGGCTGATAAAAGTTTTGTACTAAACGCTGTTTTTGTCTCTGAGCTCTTTTTTTCTTCAGCTACCCGGTGCAAAGCTTCACAGCAGGTAAACATAAATAATACTGAAAAGCTTACGTCTGCTTTAAAACAAAGGTGTAAAACACAGAATAAAGGCATATACTGTACACTGTGTACACAGAACTAACATAATACTGGTTTTGGAAATTCCACACCCCTCCCACACCCCACTGCCCCCAAACTTAACAAGATAGCTGCTATAAAACAAAGCAGCAAGCTCTTCCATCCTTCCATTATTCACCAAACAAATCTTCCTGCTGTTAAACATACCACCTTCACCTCTGATGCTTAATTTACATAAACTAAGAATTTGATATATAAATAAAACATTTCATCCCTCCAATATTGAAATCTCTTGATGAGAGAAAAACACAAAACATCAACTCTCTCATAATGTCAAGTTGTAAATCTAAAAACAAACAAACATGTAACTCACAGGTCATTAAAAATACAGTGGTACCTCGGATTGCAAGTAACGCGGTTTACAAGTGTTCCGCAAACCGAGCAAAGATTTGTAATGAATTTTTAATCGGAAACCGAGCAATCAACATCTCCCTCTTTCTTTTAGTCTCTTATGCGTGTGCGCGCGTAATTTGACACCAACACACACACACGCAAACACCCTGACACGCACAGACGCTCTCCTACTTTTCACCACCTCCCCGGCTTCACAAACACACAGAAACTCTGCTCTGTCGCGATTCTTTTCAAAGGTAAGGTGCTGGTTCTTTTTTTTTTTTTTTTACTTTATATTAGTGATTGCCTTAGTATGCTCACGCCAGTCTCAGAGAGATTTCTTTTTTCCCTGTTAAAACGGTATTTCCGTTGTGTGTGTGTTTGTTGTGAAACTTAAAAAGTGATTCACTTTGTATGTGCTCCCGCCAGTCTCAGAGAGATGTATTTTTTTCCATTAAAACTGTGTTTCTGCTGTGTTTATGCATTTGTTGTGAAACTTAAAAAGTGATTCCGTTAATATGCGCTCATGCCAGTGTCAGAGAGATTTCTTTTTTTTCCTGTTAAAACAGTGTTTCCATTGTGTGTGTGTGTGTGTGTTGTGAAACTTAAAAAGCGAGGTGCGGAAAGGGAGGAGTGTTACTGTGTAAAACGAGGCAAGGGAAAGGGCTAATTCCACACACATTGGTGCCTGCGTGCACCAACGGAAACACTCATCTGTCTGGATTTATTTGTACTTTTTTTCAAGATAAAGTGCAGATTAATTTGTGTCATTTTCATTTTATAGATTGTATTAATTATTTTATGTATTTATTTTTTGGGGCTGTGGAACGAATAATTTGAGTTTTCATTATTTCTTATGGGAAATGATGATTACCAGTTCCGGAACGAATTATGCAAGGTTCCACTGCACAGAAAATAATAACAGAAAAATAATCATGAACACTACACAAGGTTAACACGGTACTCTTACCAGGAAAAACATAAACATGGCTCGATTTAAATAAAAAAAATTTTTTTAAGTTTTCCTGAGAACTGTAGTTTACTGAAATATAAAAATACAGCACTCGTGTACTACGTTGTTTTTGGCAGGCTGTCTATGTATTTCTGCGGCTCTTCTACCGAGCGTAGCCACTTCTTCTGTCCAGTAGAGAGAGTGTTCCGGAGCCATGCTGGATACAGGAGAGAAGGCTGGAGTCCACCGTGGTATAATTCAGTTATTACAGCTCTATACTTGGCTTGCTGGCTTAAAACTTCAGGAGCTTAGTCTTCCACAATACGAATCTGCTGACTGCGGTATTCCAGCTTCCCTCTCCACCTTGCCTCCCGAATCAGAAGGTCTTTAATCTGGTACCAGCATACACTGAGAATGACCGGTTGAGGTCTCTATCCTGAAGTGGGTTTGGATGCAGGTTTACAGTGGACTCTGTCAATCTCAGATGGGGATGGCAGCATTTCACTCCTAAACACCTCCCACAAAACTTTGGAAAAGAATTTGGTAGGGAGTCCATTTTCAGTAGCTTCTGGAAGACCTAGGATATGGCTTTCTAGGTCTATGACTTTGCCCGTTAACTTGGAGTTGTTTTCCCGAAGACCAGAGCAAATGTTTTCCAACTCATTACATGTTGGCTCATGTCATCCTTAGCAAGTTCTAATGAAGGTAAGTGCTGGCCATGGTTCTCCACTTGGGCTTGAATTTGGTTTAGTTTACTTTCCAATAAACTAAACAATGATTTAAATTCAGCCGCTAACGCTTCATCGTGTTTATCTAACAGTGCAGAAATAGCCTAGACTGTTAGAGCAGTGTCATCTTTTTTCCTGGTTTTAACACTCCTAGTAGCCATTGTAAGTGAAAAATAGATGACAGTGGGGTAGAGTATGAAGTTGTTATATTCTAAAGAGTACATTTAACATTCAGAGATGAATAAGGGAATGAAGAAATTTAGAATTGTCGGAGCACCTATCTACCACGTGTACTACATGTTGACTGGAAGTCCTGAGAATTAAATATTTTGGCTGTCTTTAAATACAAGATTCTTGTGGTCTGTCCATACAAGAAAAGGGTGTTCTGCTCCCTCCAGCCAGTGCCTCCATTCCTTAAAGGCCAGATTGACTGCCAAGAATTCCTCATCCCCAATGTCATAGTTTCATTCTGGGGGTGGTGTGGTGGTAGAGAGATGACTTGTGATTTGCTAAAGACCTATTGAAGATCATGGTATTTGGTGGGTACTTTGGATAGTTTAGGGATATCCTCTTGGAATGTGGACGAGGGTCGACCTGTGGTGGCAGAGTGCAAGCAAGATGACAGGCAGGTGGGGGTGTGAGTTGAGAAGCTGAGAAGAAGGAGCAAGGGTGAAACTTGCTGTCCTTAGGCAATATTTGCAAAAGGATGGCCCTACATTGGTGTCAGAAACGTCTACTTCTGAGTCTGGGAAGGTGAGGATGGGTGCTGTGGTAAATCTGCGCTTGAGCTCCTCAAAGGCCTTGTTTGCCAGGGGGTTCCAATGAAATGGCATCCTGGTTAAAGTGAGTGCTGTAAAAATTGGCAAATCCCAAGAAGTGTGAAGTTCACGTCTGGATGATGGTAACAGCCAGTCAGTGACCGCCTTCACCTGTGTGGAGTCCGTTTGGAAGTCGTACAGTGAGATAAAACTGTCGGGCACCCTGGAGCAGTTCAAAGGCAGATGACATTAGTGGAAGAGGGTAGCGATTCTTGAATCAATCTTTAAGAGAATCCTGCCCCTGCAAGTGAGAAGGATGGGCAAATTATCAGTGCTGCAAGTGACTCATTGATATATTCATAGCTTCCATATTCATATAGTTCCATAGCTTCTCTCTCAGGGTGTGAGCAAGAGTAGAGTCGGCCCTTGTGGGGGGAGGTGCCAGGGAAAAGGTCGATAGTACAATCATAAGGGCGGTTGAGGTGGCCCATGATTTGCTAAAGACCTGTCGAAGATCATGGTATCCGGTGAGTACTTTGGCTAGGTTGGGGATCTGCGGCTGCGAGTCCGAGAGTCTGTTGAGGTAGCAATCAAAAGGGCAATTTCATCCCAGCTACATGAGGACGGAGACAGAGCTGAGTGTAGCTGAAGTATTTGTCCTGCCGCCTGGTGTCCTGTGAATAATCTGGTTTATGACCAGGGCATATACTGAAGAAGAAGTGTGCAGTGGGAGCCGGAGGCGGTCGTGTTTGCTGTAGCTGTGTGGTAAGTCACGATAGGGTTTCTGTGATAGTTTGGAGCGTGGAGGTGATCTGCCTGATCTCTTGTTGGAGAGTGCCTAGGAGGGTTTCCTGACTCTCTAGTGCGCCCCTCAGACAAGCCACCTCTGCTGGATCCATTTGTGGCCAGAATATACTGTTATGGGTCAGTCAGGTCGTGATGGATCCAAGTGCAGAGGAGAGGTTGGAAGGAACACCTTGGAGTTTGTTATGTTGTATACTGGTTGAAATGAAGCTTGAAACGGGCTTGGCAGCTGACGCTGGATTCTTATTGATGCGCTTGGTGCTGGAGCTCTTGCTGCTCTGAAATTGTAAAGCACACACAGTAACACTAAAACAACAACAACCAAAAACATTTGAACATAGATAGGCTATATAACAGTTAATTCTTTGTAAAAATAAAATTGTCAGCTAGTGAACTTGATTGTCTGTGTAAACAACATTTAACCAATTTTTTGTTAACATATTATTTTACAGTAAATGTCAATAGCTCTAGTTATGATTTTTCATGTTTGTTGTATAAAGTATTCAGATGTGGAAATTACCATCATTGTAGTATTTCTTTAATGCAACATATTGGCTTTTTTTATAAATTAACCTGTAATTAGAATTAAAAACTGCAGAATTTGCAGCTGTTTTGCAAAATGTCTATTTGCGTCACCTGGCAGTCACTTTACAAATGACTTGATCAAATCACTTGACAAATGACAGTGTGACTGATGTATTTTGGTCCCTGGCGTTTTGCCGTGGCGGTGAGGGTGGCGGTAATAAGCATTCTGGTTGACTATGTACTGTAGATGTCCATGATAAATGGAAGAGAGTCCCTGGTGATCTCCTCAGCTGGCCTTACTATCCTCTGTAGCATCTTACGGTCTGAGGTGGCACAATTCCCGAACCAGAATTGTGCCACCTCAGATCGTAATGGTGTTGGTTAGGTGGACAACAAGGAATTTGGTGCTCTTGACGATCCCCACAGAGGAGCCGTTTATGTTCAGTGGAGAGTGCTCACTCCATGTCCTCCTGAAGTCAACAAACATTCTCTTTTCAGAGATAGGTTAGTGTCTTTTCACCAGTCTATTAGCCTCTGCATTTTTCTCTCTAAGTTGAGGGATGATGGTATTGAATGCTGTCTATGAACAGCATTTGAATGTTATATACAGTACAAACTATTATACTAATTATATATCCTCTGCCTGCCTTTACAGATCTTAAGGATAGCTTGATGCTGATTTATTCATTATCTGTTTTGTTTTTTTATTTCACAGAAAATTGGCTTTGACTCTTTGCTTAATTCTGCAACTCATGAGAGTGTGTTTAGTAAATTCATTCATTGGAATACTGGTTTGTCTGAGTCGACAGTCCGAGCAATGCAATGACTGGTACCAGCAATGCCCTGTTCCATCCCAGCAGTGCTTTGCTTCTTGCAATGCCTAAACCTGCTACACCCTGTTCCAGCAATTCTCCATGTCCCAGCAGTGTCATTCCCCATCTGATCTAACCCTGTTTTGTTTAAGTTTAACCTGGTTTTGCCTGAACGGCCTTGCCCTGCCTGAACTCTGTCCTGCACCATTACAGCCAGTTCCTGCATCAAGATTTGCATAGTTCTAGTCAACTATGCAAAGCAATAATGTGCAAAGTGATGCTCTTGTGCAGTCTGTTCTAATGCCGAAATGATTGCCATGCCAATTATTGTGAAGGGAACTGTGCTTAAAGGTAAGGGTTTAATGAATGTAAGAAGTTTGTAAAAAAAAAAAAAAACATGTTGTTTTCTTCATACAGCAGAATGGACACAGTCCAGTTCAACTGTTTGTGAGGATGATTGCTTAAACTGTTCCTGTGAAAAAGGTTATGTCCAGCGTGTGAGGAGTTTGTAGAGAATTTTCATGTCTGTTTCCTGGTTCTTGTACAGTACAAGTCAGGGAGAGGGGGCATGGAAGCTCCAATTATTTTTTCTACTGCAGTCTGTTTCTGTCAGAAAGTTGGGCCTTTTTGAGGAGTTGACGTTGGATTCCTATTTCAGGTCATGGTCTCATTGCCATCTTGGATGAATCCAATGAGTGTAGTGTTGTCTGCAAACTTCAGGAGTTTGACAGGTAAGTCCTTGGCCATGGAGTCATTAGTATAAAGGGAGAATAGCATCCCTGCGGAGCACCAGTGGTGACTATCTGTATGCTAGAAGTAACTCCTACCAGCCTCACCTGCTGTTTCCTGCTTGTCAGAAAGCTGGTGATCCACTGACATATGGGAGGAGGGACAGTAAGGATTTTGGTGGAGAGGATTACCAGGATTATTGTATTTAAAGCTGAACTGAAGTCAACAACTAAAAATCCTTGCTTATGCCCTGGACAGTCAAGATGTTGCAGAATGCAGTGCATCCCCAGGTTAACCACATCATCCACTGATCTGCTCAGTAGGCAAACTAGGGGATTTAATAGCTGCTCAGTGATGTTCTTTAGATGGGCCAATACCAGTCACTCAAAGGACTTCATGTCCTGTAGTTTCCACGCTGATGCAGGATTGTTAGCTAAAAACATGTTTTCCAGCTTTTCAATGTAGCTCCATTTAGCCAGTCAGTCCATCTTGGCCTGTTTGTACAGGGATCTGTCTGGCAAACTACTGTAGACAAACACTTTTTTTTCTTGATTTTCTCCCTAATTTAGTCGGGTCCAATTCCTCCCCATCACTAGGGGGCTCCCACATTAAAGCTACTACTACCACTCAGTCGGGAGGGCCGAAGACTCTCACGTGTTTTCTCCGAACTATGTGACACCAGCTGACCACATCTTTTTGAACTGCTCAGTCACTCGGAGGACAGCGTTATCCGCTCCTTCCGCTTGCTCACAGGTGCCCCTTATTGGCTGTAGAGCCGTGATTAATGAGGGAGAACTGAGTACCTCTCATCCCTCCCCTCTCAGAGAGCTCGGCCAATCAGCTCTCTCTAGACCTCTGGCTGCGAGAGGTTACAACATCACATGGGAATCGAACTAGCAATCTCCGGATGATAGGGCGAGCACTTTACCACTGCGTCACTCGGAGGCCATGTAGGCAAACACTTCTGTCTCTACATGTAATCCCAGAAAGATTTGATGATGTTGATATCAGGACTCTCTGGGGGCCAAACCCATAATGCCTACTTTCCTTTGACATCAGAAGATGTCCAGGAGTGCCATCAAGCAAAGAACTGGCAGAAAACAGTGGGACTCGGGCACACCCATATACTGTTTGTGGAAGTATAGCCTCTTGGAAGAATTGCAGCCCAAAAGACATAACTCCAACATGGAAGCAAGGCTAAGTGACTCTACTACACATGAAAACATTGGAACAGAAAAATGGTAGCAGGTGCTCAGGACTGATAAGTCAAAAATGTATATATTTGTCTATATCATTAGACCAGTTGTTTGCAGAAGGCTTGAAAGCGGTACAACAATGATTGTCTGCAAGCAACAGTGAAGTTTGGGTCTGCATTTCTGCAAATGGAATGGGAGATTTGGTCATAATTAATTGTGTCCTCAATGCTGAGAAATATAGGCAAATATTTATCCATCATGTAATACCATCACGGAGGCACCAATGTCTGGCCAATGTCTTTAAGAACCATCTTCAGCATAGAGAAGAAGAAGGGGTCCTGGAAGGGATGGTTTGCCCCCCACAGAGTCCTGATATCAACATCATCAAGTCTGTCTGGGATTACATGAAAAGACAGGAGGCAGAGCTTCATCTACAGAATATCTGTGTTTACATCCCCAGAAGATCTTTGGATGTTTGGCACAACCTACCTGCCAAGTTCCTTCAAAAACTATGTGAAAGTGCTCACGTGTTTTTATTGTTGTTCTTAGATGTTTCTATGACAAAAAAATTATAATAATAATATACTCAATATCAACAAATCAGCTTTCACAAAAAATATGCTATTTCTGAATAAAGAATTTTGTGGAGAAACTAAGGGTCACTGTAAGCCTTAAGAATACCACCCATAAGCAAATGGTGGAGCGAGCCAAGCAAGTGGTGTGGTGGTTTTGAGGGTCATTTTGTGCCAATAACCAGAAGAATTTGACTCCCATTGCCAAATATGCTTAGAATTTAACAAAAACCCTCTGGCACTCAGCTGACTCCCATCTAATGGTTATTGGGATTTCGATTCAATTCACTTATATATGTGTATAGCGGTTTAACAATTGCGATTGTCGCAAAGCAGCTTTACGCAATCAAAAATAATGATGGAAATTTGTATGAAATATGAAAAAAGTTCATATGCAGTCCAATTCGTGAACTATTGACGGCTACAGTCACAAGTCCTCAGAGAACAGCAGTTTGCATCATCCATGGCCAGGATCATCTTCATGGTAAAGTAGAAACGTCCACAGTGACCACAAGCATCCCAAAAAGACCACACGGGGCATCCATGCGATGAAAATCAGAAGCATGCACGAGGACTACTCAGACAGGTCCAGAGCGCAGAGGGGTCTAAATTAGTGGCAGCTCACGAGTGTAGTTCGACAGAAAAAGAGAGAGAGAGAGAGAGAGAGAGAGAGAGAGAGAGAGAGAGAGAGATTTGAGATTTAAACTTTATTATGGAAATATTACATATTTACATATTTTCAGTTTTTTTTTTTGTCAGTTACTATTTACAGTGTTTTTTTTATTACTTTTTGTTTTGTAAAAATAACTCCCACTAAGCACCCCCACTGTCCTTCCCCACCATTAACAACACCTCTTTTTTCAGTTTTTAATTTTTATCCATTCATTTGCAGTCTTGTGATTTAGGGCTTGGTTTAGCTGTTGTCCATTTTTTCTTCCTTTTTTCCTTCCTGACAGTTAGGTTTTTATTGCATGTTGCATTAGTCTTTTTCACTTCTTTTAACATTTTCATCTCAGGTCTTTTCTCACTTTATGACAGTTGTAAAAAAAAAAGGTTCACTTTCTCCTCGATGTCTACAAATGTGTGTCTGTGATCTGTAATTGGGAAGGAAATTACACTTCAGAGTTTGTCAGTGTGCTCTGACTGTGTGCAGCTGCATGAAAAGTAGCTGTGATCTTACAGTAACTGTTAGGTTAAATGTTTTAATTAATTAAAGACTAAAGTTGGATTAGGGCTCATAAATAATGGTGGAAAATGGTTGGCAAGTAGTTGCATGGCCAGGTGTAGCATGACTAAGCAAATAAATAAAAGTAGAGCTTGCTTTTCACTAAAGGAAGAACAAAGACTGAAGGCAGAAAGACTCAAGTCTCGCAAAATATCTTGAGAGAGGAAACTCGGCATTGATCATGTCCATGGGTTTCAGACTTCAGGCAGTTGTTGACTGCAAAGGATTTTCATTCAAATATTAAAGGCAATCCTTAAGTTTAATAGTTTTTTCCCTTTTATTTATGAACCCTCAAACTGGATTTCTGTAATTCCTGAATGATTAATGCCAAACTTTTCTTTTGATTTCACTGGCATATTGAGTGTTTCATTTCAAATGAGGCCAATCGCCAAAATATTTTAAAAATTACACTCGGTGTATATTTGTTATTTCATTTGATGTTCAATTAATTTATTCAGCATGATTATTATCTGTTTTTAAGGCTCTTAACAATCTGCTGATTGACTGGGAGGACAGTAGAATCCCAAGTCCCAAGGATGAGAATATTTATCCCCCTTATCAATGGACAATTTTACAACAATAAGTGGCTGTACATCCAAGGGCTGCATCCCAGTCCTTGGGGTGTGACATTTACATTTCTGCATTTCAATCTTGTGAATGTTTTGAACAATGAGTAATATTTGTGACTGTTTGTTCTTGTGCATACTTAAAATGTACTTAAAATACCGTAGCTGCTGTTTTAAGATCATAATATTCATGATTAATGCTATTACCTATTGGAAGCCAATGCTCCCATTTATACATTTTGTACTAAATGAGCACAGTGAAATGGTTGCACAACAGTTGTTTGTTTAAACTGGTATGTGAATGGATGTGTGTCTAAAATACAGAGTTAAAAAGGTTTTGTGGTCAGAAAATGTTTAATGTTTAACCTCTGGTCAGTGCTAGAATTAACTATTGCTTCCAAATACTGTATGGATATTTTTTTATCATAATTAACCATTGTAGATCTACATTCTTCCCATATATAATTTGTATATACTACAATTACTTTCCATTTCATTTCAAGAATATATATATATATATATATACACAGTACAGAACAAAAGTTTGGACACACCTTCTCATTCAAAGCCGTTAAATTTATATTATGGCAAGAAAAAGAAAAACGAGTGGCCATCATTACTTTAAGAAATGAAGGTCAGTCAGTCCGGAAAATTGGGAAAACTTTGAAAGTGGCCCAAAGTGCAGTCACAAAAAGCATCAAGCGCTACAAAGAAACTGGCTGACATGCGGACCGGCCCAGGAAAGGAAGACCGAGAGTCGCCTCTGCTGCGGAGGATAAGTTCATCCGAGTCACCAGCCTCAGAAATCGCAGGTTAACAGCAGCTCAGATCAGAGAGCAGGTCAATGCCACACAGAGTTCTAGCAGCAGACGCGTCTCTAGAACAACTGTTAAGAGGAGACTGTGTGAATCAGGCCTTCATGGTAGAAGATCTGCTAGGAAACCACTGCTAAGGACAGGCAACAAGCAGAAGAGACGCGTTTGGACTAAAGAACAACACAAAAAACACAATAAAGAAAACTCGCTGAATGAGAAGGGGTGTTCAAACTTTTGGTCTGTACTATACATATATAAATACAGGCAGTGTTGGGGTAATATATTACAATTGGCATAAATATATACAACTAATTACAGTAATGGAGTAATGTATTACTATTCCTAAATTCAGTATTTACATTACAGTTAATAATTAAGGAACTTGCTTTACATAGCTTCAATTATCTGCATAATGATCTCTGACTACTGGGTGAATTCATTTTCCTCACCACAGTGGGCTGTAGGATGCAGCACTTCAGTGAGAATGACTTACTTGCTTTAGATGAGAATACAGCTTCTCTCAAATTTGACACTGAGGTGACTAAATATTAGAAGTCAGATGGAGATCCTGAGCCATTTCTCTACAGTAAGCTTATATATTAATGGAACTCAGCAGTAACACCTATGGAGACACTTGCCTAGGCAGTGAAGAGCTGATTCCAAGGAGATTTGTCTGACAAACAAATAGACGAACTCCTCCTCATGATATATAATCACTAATTATGAAATAACCTAGACTAATCTAGTATAAATACATGCTCTGGTGACTAAGCAAAGTGATTGTGCTTTTGGCCTGTAAAATACTGTTATTTTTGCAGTTTCCTTTTTTAAGTTGGACACCATCTAGATGAGAATACAGCTTCTCCTCCATCTATTGCTGTTAATTTTTATGAGTAACAACCCCAGGACTGCTTACTAGACATGTGTTTAAAACCCTTAAGAGTCTGAGGGTGTTTTGGGGCCCTGAATTAAAGATCCAAGATGGCGGCGCGGCAGTAGCACGCAGCAGCCGCTCCGGAGCCAAAATGGTGCTACTTTGTTTACTTAGTGTTGTAGCGCGTTTATTTCACCCAGTATATGGACATCGGCGCAAACAGTGTACTTACCACCACCAGACACTTTTGCAACTCAATAAACCGGTAAATTTAATTCAAGATGAGCTGCATGAGAAGCTACGCTACCTTGGCTTGCTTCGGGAACCAGGCCTCCAGTCCTCGGCGTTGCCTGATGCCGGTAGCCGGAGGAGGGGACATCGTAAGCGATGCGCGAGGAAGCGGAAGCGCGGCAAGCGGGCGGGAGTCTGTGCTAGGCTTAAAACAAACCCTAGCCGGCCCTAGCCCTATGCTAAGGAAGCGCTCTGTATGCTAAGATCAGTAATCTGCAGAACACACACCCCAATGGACTGTTTATTGTTGCTGGAGATTTCAACCACACAAATCTCAAGTCAGTGCTTTCTAAATTCCATCAGTATGTGGACTTTGCAACGAGAGGGGAAAACACGCTGGATCTTGTTCACACAAACATCCCTGGCGCATATCGGGCAGAGCCCCGCCCCCACCTCGGCTACTCAGACCACATCTCTGTTATGCTAATTCCAGCATACAGACCACTCGTCAGGCATTCAAAACCGGTTCTGAAGCAGGTGAAAACCTGGCCAGCAGGAGCCATCTCTGCTCTTCAGGACTGTTTCGAGAACATTGACTGGAACATGTTTAGGGACGCTGCGACTTACAGCGACTACACTGACTTGGAGGAGCACACGTCATCAGTGACCAGCTACATCAACAAGTGCACCGATGATCACTGTCTCAAGAACATTCAAACCTGGATCACTGTCAGAGCCAGAGACTCTGCCTTCAGAGCGGGAGACAAGGCGGCCCTAAAAACAGCAAGGGCCAAACTGTCCCGGGCCATCAGAGAGGCGAAGCGCGCACACGCACAGAGAATCCACAATCACTTCAGAGACAGCGGTGACACACGGTGCATGTGGCAGGGCATACAAGCCATCACCAACTACAGGACTTCATCACCTGCCTGTGACAGTGACGGTTCCCTTCCAGCTTGTACACACGGTTCGACACACAGAACAACGTGACGGCGAGGAAGACCATCCCTCCTCCGAACGACCAGGTGCTGTGTCTCACCACGGCTGATGTGAGGAAAACTCTGCGAAGAGTCAACCCTCGTAAAGCTGCTGGACCAGACAACATCCCAGGCAGAGTGCTCAGAGAGCCATCCGTCTCCTCAACACAAAGAGACTGGACTGATACACACACACACGCACACACACACACACACATCACTAAAACAGACAAACTAAATAACATCCGGACTGAACTAATAAACACACACATGCACAATCACACTGATCTACAACCACCTAAATTTGTTCATACCCACCTATCTGAACTGCTCTTTGCAATATTTGCACAATATTTTTATTTCACTTTGCGATTTGCACACTATTTTTTGAACACAATGTAAATGGTTTACTTTCTGCTCTCTCCACTACCTCAACCCATAACTTATCACTAAAAAGGTATTTCTTAACGTAAGTTAACTTAACTGTAACGTGTTACGTTGTTGTGTTGTCATGTAGCTCTTCGTTTGCACATTTGCACGTGCACTTTGTTGTCTGCTGTCTTTGTTGTCTCTTTTTTGTATAGAAATTGAAAGTTTTTCAGGTTAACTTAAAAATGTAAAAATCTGCGTTGTTAAATTTATGTTGTGTTGTTAATTTATGTCGTTTGCATGTATGTAGCACCTTGGTCCTGGAGGAACGTTGTTTCGTTTCACTGTGTACTGAACTGTATATGGTTGAAATGACAATAAAAGACTTGACTTGACTTGACTGAAGAAGTTCTGACATGTCCTGACATTTGTATATTTTCCAGTTACTTATAAACATATAAACGTCTAAAGGCTAACTACACTGTATTCAACACAAACTGGGCTACAGTAATATGTGAGCAGTATGTATGTACAATTTGTAATTTGGAGAAAATAACAGTTATGTGCGATTATTGTAAACAACAAAAAAAATATCACTGAAATAAGTTCACAAAACACATTGATTACATTTGTTTATATTTTTATATATTTTTTGTGGTTACCTGGATCTTGTAGTCTAGAGTTTTTACTTCAAAATGATGTGATAATCATCTTGATCACTCATTCACAGAAAACAATATATATTATTTACATTTTCTAAAACACTTTTTGTTTTGGAAAGGCCGTATGCAAGGAGGCGTGAATGATCATGAATAATGCTCTACTTCACACCAGAGAAGACAAAGACCCGAATAATGATTTGCATAATGAGTCTTTCAGTCAGGTATGTGACACAGGGAAATGCTAAAAGAAAATAATTTCAGGACAAAAAACATATTTTTTGTTTGTAGTTTATTTTGAATATAGTTAACTGACCGTCAGAATAACTCACTCTTACACCCTATACATAACCTACTCACTTACACAGTGCAAAGAAAATGTTCAGGATTGAATGGAGAGGGACACAGATCATCTTATACACAGAAGGTACATTTATGGCATAAATATGGGCGCGCAAAATAAAATGAAAAAAAAAAGGTGTTTAGTCCACTCTTACACCACAGTCTTACATCTTTGTGCCACTTTCAAAAAGCAGTTCCTGTTTAACTGAAAACATAAGTGGAAATTACATACCTGGCGTTTCTATGGGGTTTTTGCTTCTTACCATACACTGCTTTACACTGCATACAGACATTGTTACTAGCTGGAGTAACACTTCTGTAACCCGAGGTCAGTCCATGTGCTGGTTGTACACAGTCATATACATATGTACACAGGTATAGACATATGCTTATTGTGTCCACCAAGCTAGCACATGGTTTTCCTTGTCAAAATCAATCTGCTAAGAGTGTTGAAAAGAAACTCTGGGATCTAAGTGTATCCATTCAGACCAGAGATCCAGTTTTGAGAGCGAGCTGATAGCAGAGCTTCTTCTTCTTACCTGTGTTGACAAATCATAGACTTCTCCATACCATCCAATGGGCAACAGTGGAACTGAAAGGTTTAACAAAACATTGGGTAACGTGCTAAGATTACGTCCTTACCCTGCGTTCACACCGAACGCGGCGAGAGCGGCGAAGGGCGGCGCGGTGCAGTGCGGTGAGAGCGGCGAAGAGAGTTGAAATCAGCTCAAGTTTTTGGTAATGAGCTATGATGCGGTTGAGCGGCAACCAATAAAAAAGTCGAGGTCCTCCGCTTGAGAGGATTCCGCGGAACGCAGTCCTGTAACTTTTGTTCCGGCTACATTAGTTCCCAAGAGAAATGCTCGTTGCATTAAACTTGCACTTTAAATAGCCTAGGAGAATTTGTAATTCAAATTAATGTTATTTTAATTAAAGACAAAGTCTAGTAAGTGATTCTAATAATGTTATATTAATACGAAATATAATATAATGATAATAAAAATAAATAAATATTAAATTAGACTAGCAATTCACAATGAACAGAAGCCACACCATACAAATGCCTTATAATTTGTTTATTTCTACAATACAGTTCTTTCTATCAATCAATTTCTTGTTTTCTTCCACATTTTTGTCAGTCTCCACAAGATCAACAAGCTTGATTGCTTTGCGGCTCCTTTAAATATAAGAAAGGCATTCGGTCTACATCAGAGCGGCGAAGCGCGGCGACGAGCGGCGACAGGCGTCGGCGGCAGGGTGGCGAGAGCGAACTTTGACGCTCTCGCCACGTTCGGTGTGAACGCAGGGTTATAGATCAAAACAAAAGTGGCTGCAGTTAGTGTAAACTATGACTTTTATCCCGTTGACCTGATGTTTCAAAGTCTTCTTCGTGATGAGTCTATCTGTGATTATAATGACTGTCCATCAGAGACCTGCAGTCTGCTGTGGTGCTGGCTGAAAAGAACTGCTGAACAAAAGCATCAGTCTGACCATTACAACAAGAAGGTCAGGGGTCTGCCTTTGTCAGTTGGTGATCAAGTTCTCATTGCAAACAAAGGCTGTAGGGGTAAACGGAAGCTTGCCAATAAATGGGAGCCCACCACGTATTGCATGGTTTCTTCCAACCTGTCTTTGCCCATTTATAAGATCCGCAGCAACTCTGGTCACGAGGGAATGGTACTACATCGTAATCTATTGTTGCCAGTTAACTTTCCCCCTTTGCCCACAGATGAGTCTGACTTTTCTGACAGTGGAAGTGCTGGTATTGATCACTGTTCCACACCATCTCGATCCACATGTGATCTAGCTGAGCCTGCAATACCAGTTACTGATGATTTGACACATGCAGATTCTCTGTCTGTCATTTCAACAGAAGCAACAGGATGATGGTCCTGTTGCTTCTTGGGTTTCATCCCATTATTCTCAAACTCTTTCTGAGGCACATAATGATTTGTCATTTGTTGATAATGACACTGGTGCAGGCATCCCTTCATCAATTATTCTTGTTTCTAACAGTTCATGTGACCCTGTGGTTACCAGTGATTCCAGCAATCGGTACACCAGCAGTCTTGGTAGAGTAATTAGACCTGTCCGTAGACTAATTGAGTCAATGGTTCAACTTGAGATGTTACGAGGTATGGAGGCTTGAGCTCCAGTTATTAATGTTTAGGTCTGTGCATTGTATTACATTCTCTGAAAGTGCTGTGTTATTTCTTGTGTTTTCTCATGGGTTTATGAGTTCTGTTTTTGCATAAGGCCTGGGTATTTCGTAGTGTAATTGACACTTTGTGTGGGTCTGCAACATGTGTTGAGGTTTGGCCAACTTCTTTCATATTTGTATCCCTTGTTTGGGTAGCTTTCTATGCTGATAGTCTGTGCTGATTTTTTTTTTCTTCTGAAATACAGACAAAGTGATTCCTCTGGCCACAATAAAATATCATACTGTTTTATTTTTACGTAATATATTGTATTAATAATTTTTATGTATTTATTCTTTTTGGGCTGTGGAACGAATAATTCAAGTTTTGATCAAAAGGCATCGTTTTGATCAAAATGCTGATAAATGTGTGCGATTTATCAATAAATATGCCAGAAAGTCATCGCGTCTCGCAATAATGCAGATCAAACATAATACACATATCCATAAATAAAAAGGAATATTTAAGCATATATGCGAAATACATTTCACTTATTATTTTGCAATATTACAAAGGAAAAGAAGATGTGCTGAGCTTCAGTACATTCTGCTGGCGAAATACATTTTAGGCAGAGACGTCTGCTCGGTCTTGTTAATTTGTTTTAAACCCCTCAATTCTACAAATTCCCCCATCAGTGAAACCGGTTTGAAAACTTTACACCTATTGTGAATGAAAGGTGAGAAGAGGGATTATCAAACTAGGTGCGCTGTTAGCAAATACTGTAGGTGGTGGGGGGGTAGCTGGATTAACAAGACAGAGTGGACGTCTCTGCCTAAAATGTATTTCCCCAGCAAAACATAAAATAAATAAAATAAAAAAAGTTTAATGGTAGCAATTAAATCAGACTTCATAGTTGGATTTATTTATTGATTTTAATACTTTTCTTTTTATTTCCTGTATGGACAGTTGTATTATGATTTCTCTGGAGAACAAACAAACCTGGTAGATTGTCTTGAAAGCCTTGGACAGTGGCGGACTCGCCATCTTGAGCACCATGAAACATTAATTAAAATGCAATTCTTATGCACACAAAAAAATAAACTACACATCAAAATTATATTATATTACGACTTAAATAAATCGTCTCACACCGGAGGTCGTGGTCGTGTTGGAAAAGCCAGCGTTTATCTAGCGCGTAGCCTATATATTTGTGCTTTTCTTATTTTCTGGGGGAGTATATCTGCAGTTTTATCGATAAATCTGCTCATATCTGCGCATGCACACGCAACTCACTTTCACTTTGCAAAAGGCAGTGTTTATTGTTCAGTGTATATTTAAAGCACATATACACAATAAAACAATATTGTTTTAGGCTAACCTATCATACACTTTTGTATTCAGTCACAGAATTACTACTATTAATAATAATAATAATAATAATAATAATAATGGAGAAAGCGCAGTCAAAGAAGAATCATCATTGAAGGAGAGAAGGAAATGAAGAATAAATACATATCAGTATTTACAGTTTGAGCTCGACACGTTTATGAGCTCCGGTCACTTGCTGTCAATGGGCGCCTAAAAGAAATTGACACATTTTCAGCTTCAATAGACACATGTATACCTCAGATTGAAGCACGACTACCCCCTACAGGTAATTAATGTCATTTTCACAGCTTCCCGTGCACTGACGTGGCAGTTCGCGAGATCCCTTTTCTCGAAACGTGCGTTCTTAATGACCAGATCTGTACCAAAAACATAATACACATTTACAAAGATTTGCGATTTACCTGATCCACACTGTGATTTCTGTCTCTTTTAACCGGACTTGGATCTGTCTCACTGTCATCAGAAATGGGCAAAAAAATTCCATGAGGAAATGTCTTTCCAGAAATGTCTTTCCAGGAAAATGTAAATGTCATTCCAGGAAAATGTAAAAATTTAGCTAGCAATAATGATGGCGGCACATGAATGTAGTGGTGAGCACTGTGGCCTCGCCCCTTTGGCTATATCATGGTTATAGGCAGTTGCAGACTGCTGATGTCAGACTTGCGGAAGCAAATAAGTGTTGCAAATGTGTGTATTTGACTAACAGAGAATTTATACAAATGTTGTTTTTGAAAGCAGTCTAAATCACTTGTTTTTTTATGTTTAACACAAATAATGAATATATTAGACTGCACATTCATTCTTTTGGATCAATGTGTTCAAGTCAAATCTGAACTTTTTGAGCAGAATAATGTTTATGAAAGTTATGAAAGTTATGAAAGTAAAAAGCCTGCTACACTAATGCACTTATTTCAGCATTTGGATACCATGTACAATTTTTTCTCAGTAAGAAATCAGAAATGACAAGAACGGAATTTCTTAACCATCACTCACTCAATCATCTTCTATACCACTTTATCCTGTATTCAGGGTCACAGGGGGCCGGGAGCCTATCCCTGGAGGCTTAGGGCACAAGGCAGGGTACACCCTGGACAGGGTGCCAGTCCATCACAGGGCACACACACATACACATTTCTTAACTATATTGATGATAATTATTTACAGAGCTGAGCATTCCTCTTCAGGCATTGAAATAGCCATGTGCGGGTACTACACAGGCAGGTGTTTTTCCTGTATGGACATACATTTAATTTGTGAATAACTACACTAACTGATTGACAAATTTGGAATGAATTCCACAAATAAATATGTAAAATAAATAAATATCTAAATATATGGACATTTTAGTGCACTTACAAAATATCTTTATTCACATTAACAAGTGACAGATTACCATTCTTGTATTTGTGACGTTTTTGTCACAATAGTGGAATGCAACAAAACAACAGTACAACAAAGTGATTTGAACAGAGAATTTAGTCCACGGTCATAATCTGTGGTCATCATGACATGGACTAAAGTTTTGCTTGATGTCTCTGAGGCCCTCTAGTGCCTCGCTGCGGTACAATTTTAAACCCTGCCCATGCCCATGTTAACCAATGAAACAAAAAGCTATAACCATTTTGTCCAGGCATATGTCAAGCAAACATGTGAAGTGATGAAATGTATCAAAATCAAAATAATTGTAGTGTAAGGCAATGTTAATGCAACTTCTGCCATTATAACAACAGTTACTGAGATGGGAAAATCATTAAGTGATTAGATAGATAGAAAACTTGCAATAACTGTAGAATTTACAGTGAAAAACTAATTAGTTTTACAGAGTAAGACCTTGAATTTAACAGTTAAAAGCATATGAAAATATGGTTTATTGCAGTAAAATTTATGATCTACTGTATTTATGAAAAAGGAAATCATAATTTTGTCTTCGTCAGTTTTCCATAAGCATTATGGATATGACATTATGCATTATGGGTGTAACATATAAACTCTCAGAGAAAGTATTTTTTACTAGTTGTAACGCAGAGTCAGCGTGATGGGGATCCATATGCAACTTTATTGTAAACTTAATCATAAACTAACAGATCAGGGTCAAACCGGAGCAATAAGAACAGTGTAAGCAAACCAGAATCAGAATCCAAGTCCAGACAATAGGGTCGTGGCAGGCGGCAGTCCAGTAGAATAAATCCAGTAAACAAAGTGTGGGTCAAAAAGGCAGGCGGCAGACAGACAGAGTACAAAGGCAAGCGGGTTGGCAACGAGAGATGAAAACAGGAATAAACACTCAGAAATGTCAGCAACAGCAAAACAAGACTTCACGAGGTGGTGTGAGAGAGCGTGCACTTTGAAGACTGTGAGTAATTGCTGACACCTGTGCCGGTGATCAGCCCCAGGCACGGGGTTGTGGGTAATGGAGTTAGAATGAGATTAGTACTCCAGTGATGGCTCCCTATGGTGGTGATTGGGCGGGGGGGGGTCACAGAAGCTGAATTCGTGACAGAGCCCCGCCACCCCAACCCCCACGAGCGCCCCCTGACGCGAGGCGGCACACGACGCCGAGGTCTTCCAGAGGTCTCGGGGCAGGCCGGTTCGGCTGGAAATTATGTAAGTCATTTACTAGACTGGGGTCGAGGATGTCCTCCGCGTTCACTCATGAGCGTAACTCTGGACCATACCCTTCCCAGTCCACCAGGTACTAAAGCCACCAGCGGGCTTGAGCAAAGAGAGATGAAACGTGGGTGAGATGCGGTAATTTATAGGTAAAGCCAATCTAAATGAAACCGGAGTTATTTATTTAATTATTATTAATTAATTATTAATTACCTGGGATTGAGTTTCTTGCACGAGAGCCGAAGGCAAAGATCTCGAGTAGACAGCCACACACACTGACCAGGACAATAGGTCGCGTTAGGACGTCGATGGCGGTCCGCCTGCTCCCTGGTGCAACGAACGGCTCTCTGGAGTTGTACATGAGCCTGTTCCCAAGTCTCTTCACTCCGACAGAGACAGGAGTCAACGGCCGGGAGTTCAGAGGTTTCACCAGACCAGGGGAAGAGTGGTGGTTGAAATCCCAGAATGCATTGGAATGGGGTGAGATTGGTTGTGGGCTTACGGAGAGAGTTTTGAGCGTATTCGGCCCAAAGAAGGTAACGGCTCCAATCGGTCTGGTTCTGTTGGCAGTATGATCTAAGGAGGCGAGTAAGTTCTTGGTTTAATCTTACAGCCTGGCCGTTGGATTGTGGATGATAACCAGATGTGAGGCTGACATTGATGCTCAAATAGTCTACAGAATGAGGCTCAGACTTGGGAGATAAATTGGGGACCACGGTCAGAGAGGATGTCTTCGGGGAGGCCGTAGAATCTGAATACCTGGTTGCACAAGGCCTCAGCTGTCTCGAGTGCAGAAGGTAATTTGGGTAGAGGGATGAATTAACAGGCCTTTGAGAAGCGGTCAACAGCAGTGAGGATGGTGGTATACCCTGAGGAAGGTGGCAGATCCATGGTGAAGTCAATGGCAATGTGAGACCAGGGACGTCGAGGTATGTGGCAGTGGTTGGAGGAGGCCGGCTGGGAGTTGATGAGTGGATTTAGAGGTATTGCAAATAGAACAATCCTTTACAAAGGAGATGGTGTCGGTCTGGTGGGAGGGCCACCAGTAATGGTTGGCAAGGAGTTCAGTGGTTGCAGTGATGCCAGGGTGACCTGAATTGGGCGTGGAGTGAACCAACTCAAGGAGTCGTTGCCTCAGCGTTCTCGGTACATAGGTGTGGTTAAGTGGGCATTCAGGTGGTGGAGGGTCAGTTAGAAGGGCCTCGGAAATCTCCATTGTGATGTCCCACCGTACAGGGGCCACGATGATGCTGGGAGAGAGAATGTGTTCAAATTGAATCGAGTGAAAAACAGAGCCTATCTGGCCTGCCTGTGGTTGAGTTGTTTGGCTGATCAAAGGTACTCCAGGTTGCAATGGTCCATGAGAACGGTGAACGGGTGTTTTGCCCCCTCCACCCAATGGCACCATTCCTCAAAGGCGGACTTCATGGCAAGTAACTCCCTATTGCCGACATCATAGTTCTGTTCAGTGGGGTTGAGTTTGTGAGAAAAGAAGGGATACATTTTAGGAGGGTTGCCCTGTCTTTGTGAGACTACCGCGCCAATGCCAGTGTTTGATGCATCCACCTCCACTATGAACTCCAGGTCTGGGTCAGGGTGATGTAGAATAGGAGACGAAGTAAACCTGTTCTTGAGTTCTCGGAACGCTGTGATGGCTGGTGGTGTCCAGGAGAGGCGCAGTTTACCTCCCTTGATCATCGACGTTAAGGGTGCAGAAATGGAGTTGTGAATGAAGCAGCAGTAAAAGTTAGCAAATCCTAGGAAGCGCTGAAGTTCCATGATCGTGGTGCGTTGGGGCTAGTTAATAACGGCGCATACCTTGGAGTCATGCATGGCGACTCCCTCCTGACTGATGATGTTGCCTAGGAATGATACCTTGGGTTGGTGAAACTCACACTTTTCAAGCTTTGCATAATCTAGGGAGTTTCCAGGCCATGGACCGAAGATTTCAACGTTTTGGTCCCCGAGCCACTTAGTTATCACTTTTGCCTTATAGCACGGTGCTCCATTGTGCTGGAAAATGCATTGTTGTTCACCAAACTGTTGTTCAGAAGTTGCTGTTGGAGGGTGTTTTGGTACCATTCTTTATTCATGGCTGTGTTTTTGGGCAAAATTGTGAGTGAGCCCACTCCCTTGGATGAGAAGCAACCCCACACATGAATGGTATCAGGATGCTTTTCTGTTGGCATGACACAGGTCTGATGGTAGCGCTCACCTATTCTTCTCTGGACAAGCCTTTTTCCAGATGCCCCAAACAATCGGAAAGAGACTTCATCCGAGAATATGACTTTGCCCCAGTCCTCAGCAGACCAATCTGTCCCTGATGTTTTTTTGGAGAGAAGTGGCTTCTATGCTGCCCTTCTTGACACCAGGCCATCTTCCAAAAGTCTTCGCCTCACTGTACCTGCAGATGTGCTCATACCTGCCTGCTGCCATTCCTGATCAAGCTCTGCACTGGTGGCACTCCGATCCCGCAGTTGAATTCTCTTTAGGAGACGATCCTGGCGCTTGCTGGACTTTCTTGGACACCCTGAAGCCTTCTTAACAAGAATTGAACCTCTTTCCTTGAAGTTCTTGATGATCTTTTACATTGTTGATTTAGGTGCAATCTTAGTAGCCACAATATCCTTGCCTGTGAAGCCATTTTTATGCAACGCAATTATGGCTGCACGCATTTCTTTGCAGGTCACCATGGTTAACAATGAAAGAACAATGATTTCAAGCATTACCCTCCTTTTAACATGTCAAGTCTGCCATTCTAACCCAATCAGCCTGACATAATGATCTCCAGCCTTGTGCTCGTCAACATACTCACCTGAGTTAACAAGATGATTACTGAAATGATCTCAGCAGGTCCTTTAATGACAGTAATGAAATGCAGTGGAATGTTTTTTTTTCGGGATTAAGTTAATTTTAATGGCAAATGCAATTCATCTGATCACTCTTCATAACATTCTGGAGTGTATGCAAATTGCTATTATAAAAACTTAAGCAGCAACTTTTCCAATTTCCAATATTTATGTAATTCTCAAAACTTTTGGCCACGACTGTAGGCACTGCGCAAGTCCAGCTTGGTGAAGAACTTGGTGGTGTGCAGTTGCTCTAGGGCAGCAGGAACAAGTGGGATCGGGTAGCAGAACTTGATGGTCATTTCATTAAGTCCTCGATAGTCGATGCAAGGACGGAGGCCGCCATCTTTTTTTTTTCACAAAGAAGAGGCGGGAGAAGTGGATGGGCGAATAAAGCCCTTTCTCAGTTCTGCCTCGATGTAGGCCTTCATGGCGGCGGATTCAGGTTGGGAAAGGGGAAATACATGACCTTTGGGGGGATGAAAGCCTGGCAGAAGATCAATGGCACAGTCGGTGGAGCGGTGAGGGGGCAGCTGTGATGCCTTGGTCTTGCTGAAGGCCTCGGCGAGATCCCGATATTCACTGGCTAATTTTGCAGAGTAGGCTGACGTGATACTGGTCCCGCCGGCGTCTATTTTGGGGGAAAGGTGACTGAGGCATCGCTCCTGGCAGGACTCTGACCATCGTAGAATCTGTTTCTCAATCTAGGAGATTACCAGGTTATGTCTCTCCAGCGAAGGGAAACCGAAGATGATCGGGGTTTGAGAGGTTGACAGGACGAACAAACGAATGGTCTCTGTGTGCAGCACCCCAGGCCATAGAGTGAGATCCTCAGTGGTGTTTTGGATTTGCCCAGAGCCTAGAGGGCAAATCCACTGCTGGTGCCACTGCCAAGTGTGACACACATGGTACAAGAGGGATGGCATGAGTTCTGGCAAAGTCACGGTCAATTTAATTCCCAGCAGCACCGGAATCAACAAGAGCTGTGGTATGAAC
>JAAGKR010000603.1:65400-102352 GCA_011419295.1 Clarias macrocephalus | reverse complement strand
CCCCCCCCACAGCAAAGAGACTGACTCTGGCCATTTTATTAATTCATTAATAAATTAGTAATTTATTTGGTTTTGGCTGTAGTGATAAAGGTGATCAAGTCATCTCATTATCTCCGCAGCAATGAATGCGCCAATAATTCACGTATAATTCACGTTTCATACGAATTATATCATTTAAAATCTCAGTGTTACAGCAAATAGTACACATGTTCATGGATGTTGATTATAGCAGTAAAAAATTTGCACTAAGACCCTCTCAGTTGTGATCACGTGAAGCGTAAACCAAGACTTGCTCATTTTTCAAGTCAAAATTTATTAAAAGTCTTTGCTTGTCTTGCGGAACACTCGCAAACCGCTTTACTCACAATCCAAGGTTCCACTGTATATATTTTTCACGTCTGTGAGGCAAGTATACATGTAGTTTTGGTTCATTTTATGACTCGCTCAAGTTCATAGAAAACAATATAGAATATCTCACCCTGGTTGCTTCCTTTATTGTTTTACAAAATAGTGCACTTCCTGCATCCTGTATTCTGTGTTCCAGACTCTTTGTTTTAAAGGTTTTCTGGTCTTTGAACCACACAGAGCAGTGTCTTTCCACCTGGAAGTTTCTCCAGCACACGGTATATCAGATTGATGGACATGAGTCATGTATTAAATTTTTGAGGACAACAGTTTTTTTAGCCCACATTTAATCAATAATATTTTTAAAAAGTTTTATTGTTCTTGTTTTTAACGTTATTTTGAAGTAAATGAAACAGTAATAGCCAGTAAAATAATAAATAGTTTCATGGATTAAAAATTTTAAATAAAAAGTTAAAATACTAAGAAGGGGAATATTTGATGTCATGTGGGCATTATAAGATTCGTATTGAAAACTTCTAACTAAAAAGTGACAGCTTCTAAAAATAGATGCAGGATTATTTTTATAGTCTAAATAAAAATTCTTTTCTAAACATGGGCTATTGTTGGTTACTTCCTTCTCTTTAATTTCCTACCTAGTCTAATCAGCGCTCAACCACATACAAAGTTTTTCAGAGCGCGGAGGAATTTAGCTGTACTAAATAATATTTATGCAGTATAATCAGGGCCTCTTGTTCTTATTTATCCTGGGTTGTTGTTGGTTTACTGTTATTGTGTGTGCTTTACAATGTCAGACAACATTCAAATGAGAACAGACCCCTCACTGTGCTTCCTTACGCCTTCTGTGGTAACATCTTCTATATCCTGTACCCAGACGAGTTTACATCCAAATGGCTCTTGTCTGCTAGAACCCTTTTGTTTAATCAGGAGAATGTAAATGTATTTCCTCTCGCCTGTCTGTCTCTGGGTCCCTCTATGACATACATGTTAATGACTGGTTCTTTTCAAGTTCAGGACGTAGCACCGTTTAAATGTGCTCTCTTTGCTGGGAATAAAGAGAGATCTTCAGACATCATCCCTGCGTGTGTGTTCGTCTCTCCCGGTCGATCAGGACCAGACGGTGAGTGTATCAAGGTGCAGCGGACACAACAAGCTAAAACTCTTCTTTTCTTAGCTTAAAACTTAGGTCGAACACACTTCTTTTTATAAAAAATGAAAATAAAAAACAAAAAATTATTACATTTGTATTTTAAAGAATCGCGGATTGTGTATAGAGTGATTAAAAACAATACAAGGCATTTTATGATGAGGAAACTGTCCATCTTTTCCATTCCAGTGTTTAAAAAACAGTAACAATGTCAATTTTAGAATCTGCAGAAGCTCGGATTGCGCACAACCTCTCGCGGGCGCGCTTTTCTCTGAATACGCTGTTCACAGGTTGGGGCTAAGAAACACGCATCTCGGTTTATTAATCCACGTGTTCAGTTTAGTATTTAGTAGGTTTAGTATTCAGTGCACACCGTCCTGTTTGTATATCTGTTATGTTACAGCTATATCATAACACTCAGAAAGACCTTTTATTTGCGGTAAAGTGACTGATGTGCAAAACTTTTTTTAGCAGATCCTCTGTTTCACTAAATAATCCACGACTTTTCATGAATATGTAAGACCTATTGACACTTCTCAGGTGACGCCACACACACACACCAAAACACACAGAAAGCAGACCAAACATCATCAGCACGTCCCTCGTCGTCTTGCACAATGGCCAAAATGGCCAAAACCCTCAGAAAGAATACAGACTCCTGAGTGTTTGCCCTAAGCTAGTCAAGAGAAAGTCATTGAAATCCATTCATAAGAACAGGGACTGTGCTGGGACTCCTGTAGCAAGAGTCCATGTACACAGCACCAGGAAAGGAAGCATCAACCTTGATACTACAAGGAGACATAATGATGCTACTGGCTTAAACCAGAAATGGAGGATAATAGCTGCTGTTGCTGCTTTGAAAACCAGGAAACATACATTGAAAATTGGTACTTGGAATGTTAGAATTTTAGCAAAGAGAGAAAAGATTATAAACTTAGTGTCATGCACACTCGTAACACGGCCGGCACAAGGACCCGGAAGTAGTACGATCGCGATTCAGGAAGCATCAAAAGAGACAAAATGGCACTTCACATCGCTCAGTCATTGAGTTCGCCCATGCCTTTTCCGACGCTTCGCCGACTTTTCAGTGAGTACTCACTGATTCAGGTTGCTTCTTTGATTGAGTGTGTGTTGCTAGAACGCGGATTTATTTGTGTAGATCCTAACTCTTCGTGTAAGAGAGTTCTTAGACTAAACGCGTGGTTATCCTGCCTGCTCGCGCTGCTTCCGCATTTGTCACGAACTTAGGGTGTTACCAACTGTTCAGGCGGATATTGACTGCCCAGGCCACAAAAAGGCAGGCATAGATGCAGAGAAGTTGTGTCCAACATAAAAAGTTCTTTATTCAAAAACAACTGAAATCAAAACATAGGCTCTGTACACAAACACCCAGGCAAAATAGACACATCCTACAAACAAATAAACTCATCTAAGCATCATACTCTGTACTCTTTAAGCCAAAACCCTTTAGCCTTGTGCTCCTTTAAGCAAAACTCACACCCTCGTGCTCCTATGAGCGACACACACTCCACCGGCTCCTATGAGCGACACACACTCACACCCGCTCCTAAGAGCGAAACACACTCACACCTGCTCCTATGAGCGAAACACACCCACACCGGCTCCTATGAGCGAAACACACCCACACCGGCTCCTATGAGCGAAACACACACTCCCGCTCCTATGAGCGAAACACTGGCTTAGAGCACACACTAGCTTAGAGCATACACAGGGTTTAGAGCACACGCACTTACTCAAAGGACCAATTAACAAAAACACTCACCCAACTACACACACAACCACATAGAGCCTTCATAACACAAAACCAAACTAAAAAATAACCCAAACAAAACAAAATCAAGAAAAAAACAAAGAAATGCCCACTTGACATCTTTAATGACCGACTCAGTTTCCCAGAACAGCCAGCTATTTATAACTACTCTAATGAGCTACCTCGGTTCAGGTGAGCTCTGTCCTCACCTGACCGAGGTGCCTTCTGGGAAACTGAGTCGGCTAACAAAAACTACACAAACAGAAAAACATGCACAGTGCCCTCCCCTGGTTGTCCCTTACAGCGTTTGGGTTTACCATCCACGCTACACAGGCTAACTGCTAAGGCTTTTGTGTTTATCCTCCGGTTGCTCGTGACACTTAGTCCGAGAAATGACAAGGATGAATATTGACATCTTAGATGTACGTGAAACAAGATGGAAAGGTAATGGACAAAATAACCGGGAGGACTATGTATTTTATTATTCCGGAGATGAAAAATATGAGTGACACTGGAATTGTGATTAAAAAGCATTTAGCAAAATCGTCCAAACGTTTTTGGCCACTATCTGACAGAATAATGATGACGACACTTAAGGGACACTCATTCGACATTCACATTGTCTGAATTTATGCAAAAATAGGTAAACTAAACAAATCCACAACTATAGTTGAACAATATCGGCTTGGGGAAAGAAATGAATGAATGAAAAACATTACAAACACAAAACTAATGGTAACCAACACCTGGTTTACGTAAAACACTTAGAGGCCTTTCTGAAGACCTGTAATGATTCAGCGCTCTTCTGAAATCTTTACCAATATAGTAGCTAATACATTACCCTTATTTATGTAGATCACAAACGGCTTTCATGATGTGGCTGATGTAAATATGTTAGATTCATGTCCACCTTTTAAACTTATGTTAAATTGCACACAAAAAAAATGCAATTTCAAGCTCTAGCAGAAAAGCAGAGTAAAAGGAAAATAAACAAAGCTGGCAGGTTTGAACACAGAACTTGTAACGCTCAGATAAAATAATATTAACTGAAGTTACACCAAAAAGAGATCTTTATCTTGGTGTCTGAGATGCCTTAAAACCCGTGAACAAGTAAGACAAGACAACAACCAATTAACCAAAACTCAAAAGTGTTTTATACAAAAAAAGTTTTTTTTTTTTTAAAAAGGTGCACCAAAACCAACAAAGAAAACAATATTTACATAATATATGCAGTTGAAAGGACCGGAAAGGATGTAGGAGTGAGGCCGATGTAGGAGTGGGAGTGAAATCCCAAAGCATCTCCATACTCTCTCTCTCGAGCTGTTTCCCGGGCTGTTTCAGGTGACCACACGTTACCGTCTTCCCGTGCAAACCAGCAACGCAGTACACCAACGTTGGTAGGTATACAACAATTTTATCATTTGAGCCAGCATACTTTTTCCCTATAAAAGTGCCCTTTATGTGGCTGTGCTTTTTGGACATAAAATGTCCAAAGTCCAGGTTATTTTAAGAGTGTGTGTGAAGAGAGATGAATCAGTCTCACTGGAAAGGATGGAAAAATACCGGGAGGCTGATATCGGAGTGAGAGTGAAATCCTGAAGCAGTCCAGTTGGTCGTAATCCAAACAATGTGAAAAACTCGCAAGGCATAGACTTCAAGAAATTCTGTTAGCTCCATAAACGATTCTGATATTCACAGCACATTGTATCTCCATACTCTCTCTCTCTCTCTCTCTGGAGCTGTTTCCCGGGCATGCTTCATATCAGGGTCAGGTGACCACATGCGTCACCGTCTTCTCATGAGAGCTCGAGCGGACACCAGTACACCAACGTCGGTAGGCAATTACAACCCTCCCAGCCACGAAAATGACAGAGCATTTTAAATTCTTTTCATGGTTACCAGAAAAAAATGCAAGTGGACCCACTGGCGGGTCCGCCGACTCCAAAGGGAGTGAAAAGAATTTAAAATGCTCTGTCATTTTTGATCCTACACATAAGTGTATTACATCATTTGAATCTGTAAAGGGTCTACTTTTATTGATGAACACTCACAATATCCACAAAGCATTGTGCTTTTGTAAAATAAAGAAAATAAACAGGGTGTGCTTTCAGCCGTCTCAGTCTCCGCGAAAAAAAAAATTTATCTATGGAAAAATGTATCTATAGAAAGTTTAAAGGGTCTACTTTTAAATGATGCAAGTTCTCAACAAACATTCTCAGTTTATGTAATCCGTGTGAAACCAAGGAGAGGCACAGAATTTCTCTTGCACTTCATTATCCGATAATGAATTGAGGCAGGACACGCCCACACGGAAAGCAGTCCGGGTAATCTATAGGCGAGGCCACGTCCCCCGGACACCGGCTTGAACACACAGAGTTTCCACATAGATTCAGTGAGTTTTCTGCATGTTTGTAAGGTGGCACGCGCTATAGAGCCAAGGAAGCTCTTCAGAATGTTCTGGACAGTGAGGAAGAATTGACCTTTTCCTCAGAAGAAGATTACAACTTCGACGACGAATGGGAGCATTTTGAAGAGAGAATAGATCCAGCAGAGGATTTTCAAGCTAGCTGTTATGACAATGGGTAAGTTATTAAGTCTTATATAACTCTTATTCTGATAATATAAAGCTAATATTATATTCCTCACTTTGACTAGCTTGTGCCAGCTTATGTGAAACTTTGTCTTTCAATGTCACTTACATGGTTTAGGTTAGCATGTTTACAGGTATAGAAATTAACCTGTTGGAGTTTAATACAAAATTTTTGAATTTACACAAAATTGTTTATTTCAATACCTGATACAAGTGCCTATCTGAGTTGAGTCCTTTTCCTTTTAAAATTCTGTAATGTCACCTAAAGCCAGCACAACTTCCTGTTTTGTCCCCTCCTCTTCCCTTTTCCTGATGAAACTGTATAGAAGAGACGAAACAAGGGCAAATCAAACTCAGAGGCTGTCTGTGCTTTATGTGTCAGAGATTAAAGGCTTACAGTGAACCGCTACCTGTGTCCTGTGTCTAACTCACACAACGGAGAGTGCAGTTTTAACTGGAGTGACCGGTTACACGTGTGCCGTGACCCTTTGGATTTTACATGGTCGGCTGCTCGCCACTCACCGGAAATGCTGCTTCGATAAACTGCGCATGCGCTGCACGTTGTTTCAGAGCCGCCAGAGGGGTGTTTCGCCAGTTGCGGAGGCCGTCTCGCGTTTTTGTCTCATCTCCTGATTTCATCTTGTCCGTCTCATCGTTGGATGGTCTCACTTGAACACTTAAGCCCCGTTTACACTGCAGGTCTCGATGCCCAAATCTGATTTGTTTTCTATATCTGATTTTTCTGACCGTCTGTTTACACGTTCTTCCAACTATGACCCATATCCGATTCAAGTGTACACTTGCCATACCGTCTGAAACATCGCGCATACTTAAAGAGACTCAATTCTACGCATGCGGTGTCTCCTCTGCTTGCTCAACATGTTCTCCAACATGCCGGCTCTCAAAATGTCGAACCGCGCGCTCAGAATTGTGGCAGAAATATAACGCCCCATCTGTTTGGAATGAGCAGCGCCTCGGTGTGCCTGATTACGTCATTAAACCGCGAAGAAGTCGCAGTTTTAATGACCTACAGAACGCAATGCCTCAGAAAATCCGATCTGTCTGTTTACACGACAATCACATTAGCACATATCTGATTTATATCTGATTTATTTCCACATATGAAGGAGGCCTGAAACCGATCTCGAAATATCGGAATGCATGCGTTTTTTTCCTGTTTACATGAACAAACTTTAAATGTTTTAATTAACATTTAAATGAACATTTTTAATTTAAAATGTTAAATTGGGTCGCATTTAACTGACAGTGTAAACGTAGCTTTAGACTCAATGAGGTATGGTGGAAAACTGTTTCGGCTTTTATCTTTTGTCTGTGTCTGTGTTTGAAAGGCATTGAACTGTTTAGCAGCACATTCAACACGACTGAGTTTGCTAACTTTTTCCTGCTTCACGTTCATTATTGATTTTTTAAATTTTTTTAATGTTTTTCTACAGTGCTCACGCTGCTGTTTTAGTGATTGTCGCGTGTGGATTGTTTTTTCTTTTTTTCTACTCTGTACAGCATTGTACTGAACTTTTAATTATTTTATAAGAGTCCTAGTGCATGGGTGTTTCTGCAGAGTGCATATACTTTCATCTATGTAAAGTTGTGATTAAATTTTTTTTCTTTTTTTTCCTGTTTTTTTTTTCAGACAGTTGTTACATTTCTCTTTGTGATCTTGACTTTAATTAAGTCATATTTGAGGAAACTCTTAGTCAATAATTTTAGCCCTCTGCGGCAGCCCAGTGCTGTGTTCTCAGTAGGTAGGGGTAGAGGGACTATACTTCATCGTACAGAGAACTTGTCTGAAGTGTCACCTCTATGTTTTGGTAGGGGGATATCTTTCTTTAATGCTGAAACTGACCAAGCGCATGCATCTGATTCAGCTATTGGTGCCTCAGTGAGCCCAACTGCTTGTTCCACCCCTTTTATGTGCCCAAATACTGGTTGTGTTATCACTGAGTCCCTAGGGGGTATTATCTCTGATATGGCACAGAAAATTGGTGAGAGCATTTCAACCAGTCTCAATTTAACACAACAGCCGACCTTCATGCAGTCCATGACAAATGTGCAGCATTCTGGTGGATGTGTTGATGCGTCTAAGCTGAAACTTATTGTGCAACTATATTATATAGGTGGATATTACGCCTCCATCATTCTTCAGAGGTGATAAAAGTGATTCATTTACTGTGCATGAATGGGAAGACATGATGCGCACTGAGCAATAGGAAATGTGTTGATGATGCTGAGGCCTGTGATTTTATTTTAGCTAGGTTAGCAGGAAAAGCGAGGGATGTACAGGGTGGGCCATTTATATGGATACACCTTAATAAAATGGGAATGGTTGGTAATATTAACGTCCTATTTGTGGCACATTAGTATATGTGAGGGGGCAAACTTTTCAAGATGGGTGGTGACCATGGTGGCCATTTTGAAGTCGGCCATCTTGGATCCAACTTTTGTTTTTTTTAATAGGAAGAGGGTCATGTGACACATCAAACTTATTGGTTTTAACGTAACTTTATTCTTTCATAAGTTATTTACAAGTTTCTCTTTGTTCACAGTCATTGACATGATGAGCGGATCGAAATTGTGTTGATATCTGGTGAACGCAGTAACCGGGTCATTGCAGCAGATTTCAATGCAAGACACCCTACGAGACCACCCATATCTCATGCTACAGTTAGCAAACTTCTTGCTAAGTTTCGTGAAACTGGTTCAGTGTTGGATTTGCCAAAATGTGGATGCATGAAAACTGTCACTAATGAACAAACACCAGTGGCTGTCCTAGCTTCATTCAGCAAGAGCCCACAGTGTAGCACTGCATGTCACTGGAGAGTGGCATTAGTCGAACATCCCTTCGGCGGATATTAGCTACTCACAAATAGCACCCTTACAAACTCCAGCTACTTCAGCATCTCAACGAGGATGACCCAGATCGGCGCACACAATTTGCAGAATGGGCAAAACAAAAATTGGAACAGGACCCTCAGTTCACGCAGAAGATTTTGTTCAGTGATGAGGCAAACTTTTATGTGAATGGTGAAGTTAACAAACAAAACCACCGCTATTGGTCTGACACTAACCCACATTGGATAGATCCCTCCAAGACTGTTGGAACAAAAAAAGTGATGGTATGGTGTGGTAAATGGGGTACAAAGATAGTGGGGCCATTCTTCATCAATGGAAACCTCAAGGCCACTGGATATTTGAAATTGCTACATGATGATGTGTTTCCCTCTTTATGCACTGAAACTGGCACGTTCCCTGAGTTTTTCCAGCAAGATGGTGCACCACCACATTATGGGTGTCAGGTCCAAGCATTCCTAGTTTCCTGAAAAGTGGATTGGTCGTCGTGGGCCAGTTGAATGGCCCCGAAGGTCTCCCGATCTGACCCCCTTAGACTTTTATCTTTGGGGTCATCTGAAGGCAATTGTCTATGGTGTGAAGATACAAGATGTCCAGCACCTGAAACTACGGATACTGGAAGCCTGTGCTGGCATTTCTCCTGCGGTGTTGCTATCAGTGTGTGAAGAGTGGGAGAAGAGGGTTGCATTGACAATCCATCACAATGGGCAGCACATTGAACACATTTTATAAGTGGCCAGAAACTTGTAAATAACTCATGAAAGAATAAATTTAAAACCAAGCACACCATTGTTTTTCTTGTGAAATTCCCAATAAGTTTGATGTGTCACATGACCCTTTTCCTATTGAAAAAACAAAAGTTGGATCCAAGATGGCTGACTTCAAAATGGCCACCATGGTCACCACCCATCTTGAAAAGTTTGCCCCCTCACATATACTAATATGCCACAAACAGGACGTTAATATCACCAACCATTCCCATTTTATTAAGGTGTATCCATATAAATGGCCCACACTGTAGTTAAAGTGTCCCTGCATAGCCTTCCTGGACCAACTGCTGCAGTGCCCCCTAGCACAGTGTTTGATATTCTAAAACGTAATTTCAGCGAGTTAGCATATTCAAATATGCCTATGGCTGATTTTTACAACGCACTTCCCAAAGTGGATGAGAGTCCAATGGACTATTGGATAAGGCTGAATAAGGCAATCGATGTGGCTGATGATGCATTGAAGACCCAGCAGCTGACGCTGTTATGATGTTTGTCTCTCACTGTCCAGATCCTGGACTTGCCTTGTCTTTTCAGTTCAAGCCTACTGAACAGTGGAGTGCGGCCGAGGTTCAAGAGCGGCTGGATTGTCACCGTAGGGACATGAAAAGAGCGTCTATTAGAACTCAACGCTACTCACCTGTCTCAGCTTGCCATCAGAATACTGTGATGGTCTGTGATGATCCAGTATCCAGTCCTCCGAAACAACCTGAGCTCCCGTCAGGTCAGCCACTAAGTTCCACTGTTCAGCTAAACCCCAATGCTGCCCCTTTTGTTTCAATACTGATGCGCAACAGCTGGTTGACATGATGGGTAAAGTTTTAGCACTATGTACTGCCTCACTGTCAACATCCAACCCTGCATGTCCGAGCAAAGCCTCAGTCTCAAAGCCCAACGTTAGTTCAGCATGTAGAGTGTGTCAGTCTAAGGAGCACACAACGTATACTCACTGTATGCGCCAGAGGCTTTGTCGTAACTGCCTCAAACCTGGACACTTTAAGAGTAACTGTACCAGGGCAGCAGACGCTGAACTACTTCCTTCCTTCCACGCAGTTAAACTAAACCCCCCATGCGCGGAGGTGGTTAGTGTGGGCGGTGGCGAACTTCCCCTAAAAGATGCATTTGACCCACGAGAAGTTTTTGTGAATAGTTGTAAATTTTTGCCACCTGACAAAACAGTGTTGTACGTGGGATCTCAGAAAATTTATGTAGCTAGTGATCTGTTTTATGCTTCTGTGACTGTCAGTGGCCAGTCCATACTTAATGGGTTGCTTGATTCTGGCAGTATGGCTTGTACCCTGAGTACAGAAGGTGAATACAAGTTACGTGCTGATGGTCTTCTCCCACAGCCCTCAGTGATTCCCAGTAACATGGTCTTAGTTGGCTGTGGCGGTCTTACTGTTCATCCTAAATGCACATATGATCTGGAAATCGAGGTATATGGGCTTAAGTTCATTGTGCCTACTTTGGTGGTACCTGGACAGAAGGATGAGTTCATTATCGGCATTAATGTCATCAAACATGTGCTTCGGAAGATGAAGGATGAAAAGAAATACTGGGAGCTAATTCCCAGTCAAAGCGGCAACTTTGAGTGTGAGGAATTTCTTGAGCTATTAAGCTGTACTTCTCATTGGTCTGGCTCAACTCGACCTGAAAAGCTTGGCTCAGTTAAGCTTGGTCAGGCAGTTACTTTGCTTCCCAGGTGTGAGCACCTTGTCTGGGGAAAGTTGCCTGGTAACACTCATATTTCCCTTGGTAGCACCGTCATTGTTGAACCCACTACATCGCGTTCAGCACCCCGTCATGTTCTTGTTGGGCGTGTGATGTCTCCTTTGTTGGGCGATCGATGGGTGCCAATGAAAATACTAAATCCCACCCAGTCTCCAATAACTCTTCATCGTAACACCAAGTTAGCTGACGTGTCCCCTTGTGGAGGATGTTACTATCACACAAGGTCAGTGCAGATCTCACAATGTGACTGATTCAACTTTCACCAAGCCCTTTCCATCTGTAGACCCAATGCAATTACTGCGCAAGTATGGTTTGGAGGACATTGATATTGATGGGTGTGAGGTCTCAAAGTCATGTAAGGAAGAGTTAGCAAGTCTTATTGTGTCCTATTGTGACGTTTTCTCTAGAGGTAGGCTTGACTGTGGAGAGGCGAAAGATTTTGTCCACAGGATCCATCTGTGCGATGAGCGTCCTTTTCGTCTACCCTATCGCAGAATTCCTCCTGCCCACTACCACAAGTTAAGAGAGGTTCTTTCTGACATAGAGGAGAAAGGGATCATTAGTAAGTCCATCAGTGAGTATGTGTCTGCCTTGGTAATGGTCTAGAAGAAAGATGGCTCTTTAAGGGTTTGTACTGATTTTCGCTGGCTTAATGCGAAGACTATCAAGGATGCTCATCCTTTGCCTCATCAGGCAGATTGCCTAGCTGCTCTTGGCGGCAATCTTCTGTTCAGCTCTATGGATTTAACATCAGGATTTTACAACGTTCCTCTCCATGTGGCTGATCGGCACTCCACAGCGTTCACAACGCCCATGGGCCTATATGAATATAACCATCTTCCTCAAGGCCTGTGTAATAGCCCAGCATCCTTTATGCGCGTGATGCTCAGCATATTTGGTGATCTCAACTTTTCCAGCCTCCTTTGTTATCTTGACAACTTACTGATTTTCGCCCGTTCTGAACAGGAGGCCTTAACGCGCTTGGAAGTGGTGTTTTCACGGTTGTGGATGAGTAATTTGAAATGTCACTTTCTCAGGCGTTCCATCAAATTTCTTGGCCATGTGATCAGCGGTTCTGGTGTGTCGGTAGATGAAGACAAAGTAGCAGTCATTTCTGTTTTTCAGAAAAAAGACCTAATGAAAGAGGATGGCTCCACACCTTCCCCAAGAAAAATAAGATCATTTCTGGGCATGGTCCTTTACTACCAAAGCTTCATCCCTGGATGTTCACGGATCGCAAAGCCACTGTTTAATTTGACAGCTGGCCAAAAACAATTGGTGAAAGGTTAGATTAATCAAAATCGAGCAAGAACTTTCCATGAGTTGTCTCCCCAAGACTGGACTCCTGAATGTGATGTCACCTTTGAGGGGTTGAAAAGAGCCCTTTTTGAGAGCGTAGTACTTGCTCACCCTGACTTTGAGCGTCCCTTTATTCTTTGCACTGATGCATCATTAGATGGCCTGGGTGCTGTGCTTTCTCAAGTTCCCCCTGGTGAGGATAAACCACGTCCAATAGCCTTCGCCAGCAAGTCCTTGAGCTGCAGCCAAGCCAATTACCCTGCACATAGACTGGAGTTCTTGGCTCTCAAATGGTCCATATGTGACAAGTTCAGCCACTGGCATAAAGGCCATGAGTTCACTGTGTGGACTGATAACAATCCACTCACATATATCATGACAAAACCTAAATTAGACGCATGCGAGCAGCGCTGGCGCCTGTACAATTTTACCTTCTCATTGTCTGAACTGCAAAGTCATTAACACAAAGATCCAGTCGTTTCAAGGGTGGCTTTTTATGTCAGTAGGAAATGCAGACCTTCCAGATGTGAGCGTGCAAATGAGGGTTTGCATATTTTGAGATTGTTGAGGCAGTGGGACAAACTCTTTTTGCTTAATAGTATTTAGTACAGAGCCATCAAAGATCCTCTCACAAGGCATAAGAAATTTCAGTTTGTTCTGCCTAATTCCCTGAAACAGTGAGCTCTCTCTGGTGTTCATGATATGGCTGGTCACCAAGGGCAGCCACGCACCCTATCTTTAGCCCGCCAGAGGTTTTATTGGTCCGGAATGGAATGTGATGTGCGTGATTATGTTAAGACTTGTACCTGTTGTGTCCTGAGTAAAACTCCAGAACCGGCAGAAAGAGCACCCTTGGAGAGCATCAAGACCACTGCCCCCTTGGAGCTTGTTTGTATTGATTTCTGGGCTGCTGAAAATAGTCACAATAAATCTGTTGACATCCTTGTAATTACAGATCACTTCACCAAGCTACCACATGCTTTTCCTTCTCAAAATCAATCTGCTAAGAGTGTTGCGAAGAAACTTTGGGATGGCTTCTTCTGTGTTTATGGCTTCCCCAAGTGTATCCACTCAGACCAGGGTGACAGTTTTGAGAGGGAGCTGATAGTAGAGCTGCTTCTTCTTACCGGTGTTGACAAATCACGAACTTCTCCATACCGTCCAATGGGGAACGGTGGAACTGAAAGGTTTAACAGAACATTGGGTAACATGTTAAGATCACTTCCTAATAGATCAAAACAAAAGTGGCCGCAGTTAGTGCAAACTATGACTTTCGTGTATAACTGCACTGCCCATGAAACAACTGGGTTTGCCCCGTTTTATCTAATGTTTGGTAGGGTTCCGAGATTGCCCGTTGACCTGATGTTTCAAAGTGTTCTCCGTGATGAGTCCATCTGTGATTATAATGACTATGTCCAATCTCTCATCAGAGACCTGCAGTCTGCTATGGGGCTGGCTCAAAAGAACTCTACTGTAGAACAAAAACATCAGTCTGACCAATATAACAAGAAGGTCAAGGGTCTACCTTTGTCAGTTGGTGATCAAGTTCTCATTGCTAACAAAGGTCATAGGGGTAAACGGAAGCTTGCCGATAAATGGGAGCCCACCATGTATTCCATTGTTTCCTCCAACCCATCCTTGCACATTTATAAGATCCGCAGCAACTCTGGTCACAAGAGAGTGGTGCATCGGAATCTATTGTTGCCAGTTAACTTTCTCCCTTTGCCCGCAGATGAGTCTGACTTTTCTGACAGTGGAAGTGCCGGTATCGGTCACTGTTCCACAAATTCCCAATCTGCTCGTGATCTAGCTGGGCCTGCAATACCAGTTACTGATGAGTTGTCACATGCAGATTCTCTGTCTGCCATTTCTCACAGGGCTGTCTGTGATGATGATCCTGTTGCTTCTTGGGTTTCATTCTTCTCAAACCCTTTCTGAGGCACATGATGATTTGTCAGTTGACGATCATGACACTAGTGCAGACGCCCCTTCATCTATTATTCCTGTTTCTTTTTATTCCTGTTTCTGTATAACGGGTTCATGCGACCCTGTAGTTACCAGTGATTCCAGCAATCGGTACACCACCAGGCTTGGTAGGGTAATTAGACCTGTTCGTAGACTAATTGAGTCAATGGTTCAACTTGAGACCTTATTAGGTATGGAGCCTTGATCTCCAGTTATTCATGTTTAAGTCTATGCATTATTTTTGTTCTGCATCAACTCTGAATGTGCCAAGTTGTTTGTTTTTTTTGTACCTTTTCATGTGTTTATAAGTTCGACTTAAGCATAAGGTCTGAGTATTTCAAAGTGTAATGGGCACTTTGTGTGTGTGTCTGCACTATGCGTTGAGGTTTGGCCAACTTCCTTCACATTTGCATCCCTTTGTTGGATAGCTTCCCATGCTGATAGTCTGTGCTGTTTTTTCCAGAGTGCAGACCAAGTGACTCTTCTGACCTATGTGTTTTTTTTGTGTGTCTGTGTGTGTGTGTTGGTTTTGTGTGTTTATATACTCTGTGAATTTTGTATAAATTCTGGAGGGTGAGTGTAACAGGTATATAAATTAACCTGTTGGAGTTTAATACAAAATTTTTGAATTTACACAAAATTGTTCATTTAAATACCTGATACAAGTGCCTATCTGAGTCGAGTCCTTTACCTTTTTAAATTCTGTGATGTCACCTAAAGCCAGCACAACTTCCTGTTTTGTCCCCTTCTCTTCCCTTTTCCTGATGAAATGTAGGAGATGGATGGAAGAGACAAAACAAGGGCAAATCAAACTCAGAGGCTGTCTGTGTTTTATGTATCAGAGATTAAAGGCCTCCAGTGAACCGCCACCTGTGTCCTGTGTCTAACTCACACAACGGAGAGTGCAGTTTTAACTGGAGTGACTGGTTACACTAACATGCTGCTTTATATAGCTTAGCACAAACATGTTAATTCAGGTGGCTAAACTAATGTCTTATGGAGTTTACAGATGTTTGTAAACGTTCTAATTTATTTCACCTTGTTTTGGATATCTTTAGATTATAGTTGCTAATATATATTTGGCTCAGTTTTGGTTAGCTTATGACACTGCTATCGGTAATGTTATTTAGCACAAGCATGTTAGCTACAGCTGGCTAAAATAATGCCTCATGCAGCTAAAAGATGTTTATGAATATTTTCTATTCCATATATCTCTATAGCCAGAGATGCTGCCATTGCTGGTCACAGGTTGTGTGTGCATTGCAAAGCAGTGCATGGCAAGCGGCAAAAACACCTTGGAGATGCCAGGCATGCAGTGTTCCCCTGTGTCTTCAGTTGAACAGGAACTGCTTTCAAGAGTGGCACAGGAATGTGTGACTGTAGACACCATACACCCATTTTTACCTTGGACTGTTCTTGTTTGCACCATTTTGCTTTGAATGTCTGTTTCAGGTTTTTTTATTTTTTATCTTGGAGCACTTTTTTACACTAAAAGTATTTTTTCACTTTATTTTGCTCTGTTCCTGTTGCAGTTTAACCCTGAATGTATGTTTTTGTAGGGCTTTTTTGTATCCTAAACTGCTTTTGATTGCATCATTTTACCCTGAATGTCTGTTTTCTATACATTTTATTTATCTTGAACTGTTCCTGAGATTCTTGCAAGTGAATCTTGTTTATCCTAAATAAAACTACAAACAAAGAAATATGTTTTTGTCCTCAAATTATTTTCTTGTAGCACTTCCCTCTGTCACAGACCTGACTGAAAGGGGTATTTATGCATATCATTATTTGGGTCTTTGTCTTCTCTGGTGTGAAGTAGGGCATTATTCATGATCATTCACGCCTCTTCAGGGCCCCAAAACACCCTCAGACTCCTAAGGGTTAATAAGGCACCCCAGCTTATTTTATCATTTGAGACAGCTTACTTTCGCCCTATAAAAGTGCCCTTTATGTGGCTATGCTACAAACTGAGTTCATGAAAGTGTTAGGTGTGTGTCAATACCAAAACTACTATATTATAATACTCCGAAAGACTTTATTTGAGGTAAAATGACAGATGTGCCTAACATTTTTCAGCAGGTCCTCTGTTTCACTGAATAATCAAAAAACTTTTCATGTAATGAATGTAAGACTCATTCACACCTGGATCTTGTAACTCAGGTTTCACCAGTCTACCATCTACCGTTTGAGTAAATATTTTTTTCTAGGTTGCTACAATATAATTTCATTCACAAAAACACTTGCAAAGAGAAAAAAAACCTGTCAACCCCTGCTGAAAAAATAGCATAGACCAGCATAGCTGGTGAACATTATACCAGCAAATGTTGTTTTTTGGTGCTGGTATGCTGGCATGCTGGTAACCAGCATACAGTACATTTTGCTGGTATGCTGGTGACCAGCATTATAGCACCAAAACACAACATATGCAGCCCATGCATCCCAGCATACCAACATTTGATACTATGCTGTTCACCACCCAATCTAATGTTGGTATGGTATGAAAGCCAGAATACATGCAAGATGGTCATCCAATATCTAAAATATATAACAGAATCAGTATAAAATCAGCTTTATTGCCCAACACAAACAATATTAACAATGTGTAATATGTTATAGTATATATGTTATAGTATATACAATATGCACATTTGTAATTTAACAATAAACAGCAAATACGTTTTGATAAAAATTAATAACATAAACAAAACATGAGACCAGCCTCTCAGGGACACTTTCACACAGTTACTTTCACACCACAGGAGTGTAAATGAGTGAGTTTGGCCCTCACTCTTTATTTAGGGGTCAGTTTATAGGCCCTGAAGTAGTTCTGACATGTCCTGACATTTGTGTATTTTTCTTACTTATAAACATAGAAATGTAACCATACTTATAAATGTATAAATGTCACCTCTTTCACCTAGTGCAAAGTAAATGTCCAGGATTAAGGGAAGAGTGACACAGATGATCTTATACACAGAAGGCACATTTATGGCATACTGTAAATATGGCCATGCAAACAGACATTCAGGGTAAAACAGTGGGAACAGGAACAGTGCACTATGAAGAAAGAGTGTTAGGTTTGTAAAAGCCTACTTTTATACCCTATACACAGTCATACATCTTTGTGCCTCTCTCAAAAAAACAGTTCTTGTTTAACTCAAGACACAAGTGAACATCATATACCTGGCATTTCCATTTTGTTTATGGCTGCTTACCATAAACTGATTTGCAATTCACACAGACCCTGTGACCAGCAGTAGTAACATTCCTGGCATCTGAGGTTAGTCCATGTGCTGGTTGTATGCAGTCACAGGTGAAGCCTTATCATGTGGCCAACCACTTAAAAAAAATACAAGAGATCCATCCCGAATCCAGACCCCAGTCGTGGTCCAGGTTCCCATGACATAGTGATGGTCTGTCTGTATCTTGCCTTCTTGTTTGCATTTGGTCTTGTTAGCATGATGATAAAATTACTGTCAATAATCAATAACTATTGACCATGCATAAAGACAACACAAACTTTTGCAATGTTATACAATGATTTATACTTTTTGCATTGCGATTTACATTTTAATATCACAACCATCTGTAAGCTACATAAGGCAGTATTTTAGGCACTGGGAGCTAAAGTGTTTGTGCTAAATAACATTATAGATAGCAGTGTCATAAGCTAACCAAAAACTGAACCAATTAGCTACCATGACATGATGCTATCTGTTAGAATTATTTTATATATTTAAAGGAGTTATTTCTCCGACCTGCTCTCTTTCTCATAGATCTGATATTAACATGTTAAATATTTCCTGGTGCTAACTTACTGTCTCCTCTTGTTCTTTAAGGTGTGAACGCTCCCGCGCTCACCTTCCCATTCTCTCTTAATGTCTCTCTCTCTCTATCTCTCTCTGTCTCCTTCCCCCTCTCCCCCTAAATCGAGCCAACATCTTATGATCCTTCTCTGGATTGTCTTCCTCTCCGTTGATTCTTCAGGATCTCACCAGGACATTTACTGTGGTTTATGTCCTGGTGAGACCTTTCTGACAGACAATGTGTGTGTGTGTTTGACTGAGTCTCTCCTGGCGCCAGAAAAGCTTACCGAAGCACAGCGGACAGACCGAGCAACTCGCTTCTTCTACTACGAAACTTTAAAAACTTTATAATCTGGGGGCTCGTCCAATCTTTTCTCTCCAGGAAGGTAAGTTAAGCATTATTCTTGCTATTGTACTTCCTTCCTTGGTCAGAAAAGTTTTTCAACCTATAGTTTAGTTACGTAGTAAATTGCCGTATATTTGGGGTATTTTTAGAAAAAAGAAACTTTATTCACGTTAATAAGTATTTTTGTGTCGCGTTGTAGTTGACATTATTCGCGTTGATTTATTGATTAAATTCACAGCGGCTGTAGCGATTGTGGTTCATTGAAAGATTTAGATCAAACTAGGTTTTTAACTGAAACTGAACCGGTTTTGTTAGCAATAAGCTAAAAACATACACAGCGCTGTCGTCGCAGAGTACCTACGTCATCAAAACCGCGTCCCGTTAGAGGAGACGCGCTCCTTCGGGTGTGTTTTAAAAAGTTGTACGTTCGCTAACTTCTGTTGTTTGCATAATTTATGCATTATAATATTTGTAATTTAGTGAGGCATTTGAAGCGTGCACTTTGAGTATAAGCTGGCCCTGGCATATAGGCGCGTGGTTAGGAAATAAATTAATTAATTGATTATAATAACCATATTCCTTAGAGTGTTCTTTGGAATAGGGAGCAGCGTGCAGTTGCAGTTATACATATGTGATGTGTATGATTTTGTGTTGATTCTCTCCTTGACGTAAAGGCGTGCGAGATCGGCCCGGTGCACCCGAGACAAAAAGTTTATTGTTTTGCCAAATGCATTATTAATTTACTATATTTGTATTTGATAAATGTGTGAATAATCTCCAAAGGTGTAGAGGCACGTGAATTTAAATAAATTCATATTTCTGGAAGTGTTCTCAGGAACGCAGATCTATTGCACATTTCAATAATACACTTATACAGATGAAGCACTTTCAAACAGCCGGCTGGTCCCTGAAAGGACCTTTAACTATCCATTAGAATTCCTTGAAGTGTCCGTGAATGGAACGTGATCCCCCGCGATGAGGCAGTGAACGAAGCCCAGCCCCATAAACGCCCTTTTGTGTTGTTTTAATAAGATGGTTGCAATGCTGTATAATCCTGCCAGGTGGTGCAATGACTGATTCAGTTAACTACAGCTCTTGCATTGTCCACACATTTTTATGATTAAATCAAGCATGTCTTTTTGGAGATATATACAGTACAGAGTACCGGTCCCTAACTATGCTTTAATGCTCAGACCTTTCATGCATAAGACATCGGGCCACTGCCACTCTCATATACTTTCAAAATAATAATAAAAAAACATTCAGATTGAATGTCAGCCAAAATGTATTTTAATGCTGCACCAGTATGTTTTACATAAATAAATAACTCAGCTAAGTATGGGCTGTAGTAATTTCATTCTTACGAGAGGTCATGGGTCTCAACCATCACTAAATCAGCCAATGTCTACAGTATACTACTGTATTTTTCACTGCTTATATTTTTTGCCCTAGTTTCATTTGGTTTTACGCGATTTCATGTGCTATTTGTGAGTGCGTGTATGTGTGTGCGAGGGAAAGAGGGCTTATATCATGATTTGTCCTAGGTTACTAAAGCCTGGCTTACTACTACTAATAAAAAATATTTCAATGTAACCCGTGGGTCTCAATCACAAAATCAAATGATACAACAAATTATATACTCTGAAAATCACGTTTTGTTTGAACATGTAAATATATACAAAAAACAAATATAATATAGCTCAGTTTTATTAATATACTGTAATACTCCTATGATCTTACACCGCAAGTTACAGAAACTGATCAGTTATATTAATCATATAACGCACACGTCGTTTATTGCAGGTTATTTGTGTCGTAGGGGAAATCTCTCTCACACACACACACACACACACACACACACCGCACAGGCTCCAGGATTTGTTTAGTAATATCGGATTTATTTATATATCGCTTTTAACAGCGGTTATCGCAAAGCAGCTTTACAGAATTAAAACACAATTAAATAAATGAGAATGAAATGTGTGAGGAAATATGCATGAATCAAAATGATCAGAGTGAAGTTTCACTTCCAAGCTTAACTTTGCAGATACAGAATGTGTCGTTTTCTCAAACATGATTTTCTCAACCTGCCGTTTATACGGATTCAGTCAGATTGAATTTAGGAATGCTCCCCAAAGAACCTAAAGCACGAACACACACGCACACACACTGCAGAGGAAAGGAGAGACGTGCATTCACACTTCTGACCAGGGCCGGTTCTAGACAGGCACATATGGGGGGCAGTCAGAAATGTGAAGGTGGCATCATGTGTACATATCATGTTCGAGCACTGTTTTTTCCCTGTGCTTATAGTAACAGTATTGTCCTTGCTGAATTGTGTTGTTAGCTGCGTCCAAAGCCTGGAGAAGTGGATTGCACTTTGTCAGGCCTCTACCTTCAGACCTGTCCAATTTGGGTGTCCCTCTTGCTGGTATAGCTCTTAAGGTCAATGAGGCACGCAAACCCCCTGACCACAATAAAGTGGCAATTCCTCAGGGGGAGAACTGAAAAATAAAAATGTAATAAATAAAACAAAATAAAATAAAATATCCTTAATCCAGATTTTATCAATCAATGACATCTTAGCTGGATGGTCTAATTTTCAAAAAGGTTTAACCTAAAGTAAGACTTAACACACTATAACTAGAGTAGAATATTTTCAAAACTGAAAGGTTGTCTTATGAATAATAAAAAACCTAAGTTAAAGCAGATGGGCTGTAGAACAGATAATATTATGTTTTTTTATATTTTTTAATTTTTTTAATTTTTTTGTGATTTTTTTTTTATAATAAATGAACGGCTGTGTTTTCTCCAATCCACTCTACAACAACAGTCTCCTGTTTCCCTTTGCAAAAACTTTCACAAATTCGTCCGTGCTGAAATCCGACACGACACTACGTTAGGCTACGTCTTGACTCATTTGCATTCGGACAGTGATTGGATGTTTTCCGAGGGCTCAGGGGAGAAGTGTGTGTGTGTGTGTGTGTGTGTGTGCGCTGCAGCCTGTGAATGAATACACACAGCGCAGGGACAGAGACATGAGGGAAATCTAATACCGTATTGTGTAGTGTCCCTTTTTTGGAGGATTTTTCCGCTACCGCAGATCATTTTATCAACTTGTAATATATTCATTTTGTGAGTATATTAACATGTGCTTTCTCAACATTTCTAAATTTTCATTTGAGGGGGCAAGACATTTATTTGAGTGGGCGAAATCTTGACACGTCTTCTGGCAGGAGAAGGAGGGGGGATTCACGTCAGCCATACGCCAGCCATACGCCATTCACACACCAGTTGCCCGACCCTGGCTGTTTTGAGTTGCTACATCTGTAAATTACAGTATTCTTCAGTTTAAAATATTATTCTGTTCAAACGTCACACTACCCATAATAAAAAAAAAAAAAAAGCTTAAAGTGTCCGCTTAACTTCGATAAGCTTGAGAAGTTAAGTTTACTAACTTTAAGATGGCGGCGCGGCAGTAGCATGCAGCGGCCACTCCGGAGCCAAAATGGTGCTACTTTGTTTACGTCGTGTCGTAGCGCGTTTATTTTACATAGTTTATGGACATTGGCGCAAACGGTGTTCGTACTTACCACCGCCAGACACTTTTGCAACTCAATAAACCAGCATATTTCATTCAGGATGAGCTGCGTGAGAAGCTACGCAACCTCGGCTTGCTTCGGGAACCAGGCCTCCAGTCCTCGGCGTTGCCTGATGCCAGTGGCCGGAAGAGGGGACATCGTAAGCGGTGCACGAGGAAGCGGAAGCGCGGCAAGCGGGCGGGAGTCTGTGCTAGGCTAAAAACAAACCCTAGCCGGCCGGCTCTTCCGTCCATCATCTTATCTAACGTCTGCTCCCTGGAAAATAAACTGGACTATATCCGACTGCAACAGGCTACTCAGCGTGATGTTAGAGACTGCCGTGTCTTTGTTTTCATGGAGACATGGCTCAGCGACAGAGTTCCAGACGCCGCCATTCAACTAGACGGGCTAGCCTCGTTTCGCGCCGACAGAAACACAGCTCTGTGCGATAAGACTCGAGGCGGTGGCTTGTGTGTTTACATCAACACGAAATGGTGTAAGAACTCTGTGCTAGTTTCTAGCTTTTGCTCATCGCTGGTGGAGATTGCGACTGTTAGATATAGACCTTTTTATTTACTGCGGGAATTCACCACCATTTTCATTATCGGAGTGTACATTCCACCTAGCGCTAATGCTAAGGAAGCACTATGGGAACTGTATGCCAAAATCAGTAAGCTGCAGAACACACACCCGGATGGACTGTTTATTGTTGCTGGAGATTTCAACCATGCAAATCTCAAGTCAGTGCTTCCTAAATTCCATCAGTATGTGGACTTTGCAACGAGAGGGGAAAACGCGCTGGATCTTGTTTACACAAACATACCCGGCGCATATCGGGCATAGCCCCGCCCACACCTCGGCTACTCAGACCACATCTATGTTATGCTAATTCCAGCATACAGACCACTCGTCAGGCGTTCAAAACCGGTTCTGAAGCAGGTGAAAACCTGGGCAGCAGGAGCCATCTCTGCTCTTCAGGACTGTTTCGAGAACACTGACTGGAACATGTTTAGGGAGGCTGCAACTTACGGCGACTTCACTGACTTGGAGGAGTACACATCATCAGTGACCAGCTACATCAACAAGTGCACCGATGACGTCATGTCTCCAAGAATATCATCTCAAAACCAAACCAGAAACCGTGGATTACTGCAGAGGTGCATGCACTTCTGAGAACCAGAGACTCTGCCTTCAAAGCGGGGGACAAGGCGGCCCTAAGAACAGCAAGGGCCAAACTGTCCCAGGCCATCAGAGAAGCGAAGCGTGCACACGCCCAGAGAATCCACAAACACTTCAGGGACAGCGGCGACACACGGCGCATGTGGCAGGGCATACAAGCCATCACTAACTACAGGACGACATCACCTGCCTGTGACGGTGACGGCTCCCTTCCAGATGCGCTGAACAACTTCTATGCTTGGTTCGACATGCAGAACAACGTGGCGGCGAGGAAGACCACCCCCCCCTCCGAACGACCAGGTGCTGTGTCTTATCACGGCTGATGTGAGGAAAACTCTACGCAGAGTCAACCCACGTAAAGCTGCTGGACCAGACATCATCACAGGCAGAGTGCTCAGAGAATTTGCAGAACAGCTGGCAGATGTTCTCACTGACATCTTCAACATCTCTCTGAGCAGCGCCGTCGTTCCCACATGCTTTAAGTCTACCACCATCGTCCCCATGCCGAAGAAGTCTTCTGTGTCCTGTCTCAATGACTACCGCCCTGTCGCACTCACACCCATCATCACAAAGTGCTTCGAGTGGCTCGTCATGAGACACATCAAGACCCTGCTGCCCCCCTCACTGGACCCCCTGCAGTTCACGTACCGTTCGAACCATTCGAACCATTCGACGGACGACGCCATCTCCACCACACTCCACCTGGCACTGTCACATCTTGACAAGAAAGAAACTTACGTCAGAATGCTGTACATAGACTTCAGTTCAGCATTCAATACAATCATCCCCCAACACCTGATCGGGAAGCTGAGCTTGTTGGGCCTGAACACCTCCCTCTGTAACTGGATCCTAGACTTTCTGACCGAAAGACCTCAGGCAGTGCGGATCGGGAACCACACCTCCAGCACTACCACACTGAGTACTAGGACCAGAGGTGACGGATTCCTCGTTACAGGAAGACGTGCCTTTTCTTCATCACAAACATGATATTCCTATAGATGATGAGGTTGATGCTAATGGAGACACATGGAGTGCTTATTATGCATTTTCACTGAACTTAAAGCTTTTCTTATAAAGAAATATCAATCTTCATGTGATCTCTCACAGGTGGCATTTGTCAGACAGGAACCAGGTGAATCAGCCACTGCCTTTTTTAATAGAGTTAAAACTGCATGGTCTGAACACGGAGGATTTCCCTTTGGCCATAATATTCCTCCACATTTCACACAGCTATTTCAGACTATGTTTGTTAATAATATGAACACTGATTCTGCCAAAACTCTTAAAATTTCTCTAGCAGGAACCGGAAATGAACCTGACATACAACTCCTGGGATGGATGGTACGCGGTTTGGATGCTACAGGTGCCTTTATCGCCACCTGCAGCGAAAAATCTAATCAAAGTCTTCCGCTGTTTATGATCATAGTTCACAACAATTCACCAAACGCCGACATGTCAGGTGCAAATGCTATAATAAACTAGGACATGAGGAACGTCAGTGCAAAAAGACGATATGCTATCACTGCAAAGCAAAAGGACATTGTGCACGTGAATGTAGACAAGGAAAAAAGAATTTTACCCATAGGGTAAGAGCAGGAACCCCACAGTGAATATGTTGACCTTGGTACTGAATAATGATCCGCAAAACCTACCTATTGTAATGTTAATTATCAGTGGTACTCCTTATCTGTTCATGGTAGACACTGGAGCTACATGCTGTTCTTTCAGTATCATGGTTCTTAGTACCACGGCCCTGTTTCAGCATCCACTATGAGCTCTGTAGGGATTGATGGGGTCCCAATTTCATGCCCTAAAACTTTTCAACTTCCTGTAACATTTCTATCATTGATTTGTTATGATGCCTTAATCCCCGTTCAATTTACTAGGCCGAGATGTACTGTCTAAATTAGGCTGTTGTATATCCTTTGCAGGGACAAAACCGTTTTAAAGACCCCTCATAATCTGACTATGTTATCTGATGTGATCCCACAGGTTGATGAATCTATTGTCATCCCATCGTGCTTGTCTTCTGTACCTCAGAGGTTGTGGTCTACTCATGCTAATGAAGTGAGCACAGTTTGTACTACACCATATACAGCAAAACTTGACACCTGTGTATTGTAAACAATAACCTCTTTCACTAGATAAAGAGGCAGGTATTGAAAAAATTATTTTGTCATTAATACAACAAGGTGTCTTAGTTCCTACCCGATCTCCATATAATACACCTGTTAATCCTATACAAAAGGCAGGTGGAAAAGGATGGAGATTTACCCAAGATTTGCGCAAAATTAATGATCTTGTAATTCCTGCCAGTCCTATTGCCAGATGTCCCATCCATTTTTGACATCTATACCTCCCAATCATTCATATTTTACAGTAGTTGATTTGTGTTCTGCCTTTTTCAACGTCCCTGTCAGTGACCAGACGCAGCCTATATTCACTTTCATCTTCAAAAACCAACAACTAACCTGGACTCGTCTTCCTCCAGGGTTTATAGACTCTCCAGCTGTGTTCTACTCTGTTGTAAGAGATGCCATGACTTCCCGGACCCTGCCTGAGAAAGTCCGCCTTCCGTTATACGCAGACGATATCCTCCTCTCAGCTGAAACTGAGGACTTATGTCGCAAACATTCACTGCACATGCTGACATATGTGGCTGATGTTGGATTCAAGGCTTCACTCACTACGCTTCAATTCTGCTTACCGCAGGTCTACTACCTGGACTTCACAATCGCCCAGGGACAAAGAACATTATCTGCTGATCGCATACGATCTGTTGTTGAGATTCGTCCACCTGCCACGAAGCAAGTGATGATGAACTTTCTTGGACTTATAAACTACTGTAGGCAGTTCATTCCTGACTGTTCCTACTATGACAAGATATTGCTCCAGTCATGCTTCTCCACTCATCCAGACAAAATCATATGGACAACTGAGATGAAGAACTCTTTTTGTTATCTCAAGCAATCTCTAAGTTCAGCTCTAGCATTAGGTCTACCTTATTATGGCAAGCCATTTCACCTATATGTCTCTGAAGGCAGGGGTGTCGCAGTGGGAGTCTTAGCCCAAGAGCATGGCGTTGAATATTTGTCTAAAACCCTAGATCCTGTAGCATCAGGACTTCCTGCTTGTCTGCGAGCTGTGGCTGCCTCTGCTGTCATTGTCACAGATGCTGAAAAAATTGTTCTCTCGTACCCCTTAGTATTACACTCATCTCACCAAGTTATAACAATCCTTAATAATATTCAAACACAGCACATGACAGCTCAACGTCGGTCAGGATACGAAGCTATTCTTTGTGCCACACATAATCTAACTATTAAACCCAACACTCCAGCTGTACTCTTACACCGTCTTATGATCATGACAATTGATCATGACTGTTTACATGAGATCACCACTAACTTGGCAGTTTGCTTTGATTTATCTTCCACTCCTTTAGAAAATGGCGCACACATTTATGTTGATGGCTCTTGTTCTAGGCCTAATGATAATGTGACACATGCAGCTATTCTGTCTGTCAACTGCTGAACTTATCGCTCTTACTCATGCATGTCTTCTATTTAAAAATCAACCTGTTACTATCTTTACGGATTCGCGTTATGCTTTTGGTGTCACACACGATTTTGGGAAAATTTGGGCTTCACGTGGCTTTAAATCAGCTGATGGAAAGCCTATTTCACATGCTACTCTTTTAACTGATCTTTTACAGGCTAGTTTGCTCCCATCGCAGCAGCTATAGTCAAGGTCAAAGGTCATGCATCTGATGAATCTGAAGAGGTTTTAGGTAATTGCTTAGCTGATGAAGTTGCCAAGTGGGCCGCTAAAGAAGCCCGTTTGTCCCCACATGTTTGTAGGGATACAGTATTCTCTTTGACGACCCATGTCTCTGTCCCGAGTTTGTCATCTGACATTGACATAGCCTTCTTGCAAACCCATTCTACACCAGAAGGTCTTGGTCTTCCCGTAAGTGTTCACCCGGCAGCGATATGCTAATTTGTGATTAGACAGGCCGCATAGCTCTTCCAGCATCTGTCCTCCCGTTATTAGGGTGTCATTTTCATGGTATTTCACATGTCGCAAAACAGGGGGTAGTCTGTATGATAGGACAGATTCTGCATTCGCAATATCAAACAAGCTACACTTGTGCTAATAGATTCTTGTTTGATCTGTGCTCGAGCAAATACACAAGGACAACATGTTAAACATGATGCCTTGTCAATGCCTATTGCACCATTTCAATGTTTACAAATTGACTTTACACAAATGCCACCTGCAGAAATCTAAAAAACATGCTTGTAATTGTGGACAGATTCTCTAAATGGGTAGAGGCATTTCCATGCTCAAAAGAAAATGCAACAATAGTAGTTAAAATTCTGGCTGAAGAAATTATTCCTAGATACGGTATTCCAACATCTATTGACAGTGATAATGGCACGCCTTTCGTCTCCAAAGTGACACAAAAATTGTGTAAATATTTAAGCATTGATTGGAAATTTCACATACCCTACTATCCCCAAAGTTCTGGTGTGGTAGAAAGGATGAACAGAACAATCAAAGATAGGTTGACCAAAGCCATAATGGATACAGGTAAGAACTGTTGATCTGTTACCGATTGTGGTTTGTGAAATTAGAATGACACCCAATTCTACAACCAAACTCTCACCATTTGAGATTATAATGGGACGACCATTCCCCACCCCCTGGGTAAAAGTTAACCCCGATGTTTCTCTTACAGGTGATCTGGACGTGATTGTCGGCGATTATACGCAAACACTCATTGAAAAACTGAACAGTGTTCACGGTAATGTCTCTGCTTCTCTCCTTCTGCCTACAGACAAGCCTACTCACTCTTTCATCCCAGGTGATACAGTGCTGGTGAAAAGTTAAAATCCCAGGAAGGTGGGGGATGCTGCCTACAGTACACCTACAACTGTAATTGCAGTGACTCACACAGCTCTTCTCACAGATTCACAACCACAGTGGATTCACGCCAGCCGTGTGAAGAAGGCACCACAGACGACTCTGACGGCTTGAGATAATTGACCACTACCTCACAAGATCTCCTAGCACATGTCTTGAACACACCTCAAAAGGGAGCTCTCGTCGCTTCTCACCTTTTTCACATACACATTAATAAACAGAGACCTTTCTGACAGACAACGTGTGTGTGTGTGTGTTTGACTGAGTGTCACCTGGCGCCGGGAAAAGCTTACCAAAGCACAGCAGACAGACCGAGCAACTCGCTTCTTCTACTACGAAACTTTAAAAACTTTACACTATCCAAAACAGGGTGAAATATATTATACACATTTACACCACAGCTGATACTCACAACCATCTGTAATCTACATACTGCATACTTAGCCACCGTGAGCTAACCTGTTTGTGCTAAGCTACATAAGGCAGTATGTTAGCATGATTTAGCAATGTTATCTACGTGCTAACCAAACCATGTAAGTGGCATTAAATGGCAATGTTTCACATAAACTGGCAAAAGCTTGTGAGAAAATGAGGGAAATGAAATAATATTAGTTTTATATTATCAGAATAAGGATTATATAAGATTTAAAAACTTACCCATGGTAACAGTTTGCTGGAGTCTCCTCCTTCGTTCTCTGTTGGAGGCTCAGTGTTGTTCTGAAGTAAATCTAAACTCCTCCCACTGTCCAGAACATTCTGTAGAGTTTCAGAAACCTGTAAAGCGCCTAACACCTTCCACACACGCAGGAAGTTTATCGAATCTACTGTGTGTGTGTGTGTGTGTGTGTGTGTGTGTGTAGATTACCCTGACTGTTTCCCTGTGAACAGCGTGTGGGCGTGTCCTGTCTCAGGTTATTATCAGATAATGAAGCGTGGCAGAAAGACTGTGTCTTTCCTTAAAAAAATTTTTTTGATCAAGCTTGCTACATTAAAAAGTAAACAATTTAAGCTTTCTATAAATATATATGTATAGATATATAAATATATGGATATGTGTGTGTGCAGTATTTACTCAGTTTATTGTAGTGACGTGTTTCAAAAAGATTTTCGGGGAGACAGATGGCAGAAAGCGCACCCTGTTTATTTTCTTTATTTTACAAAAGTAAATGTGAGTGTACCTTAACAAATAAAGACATAAAATGATACATTACACTTATGTGTTTAGTTAAAAATGATGGAGCATTATACGGTTACCATAAAAAATGCAAGTGGTCCCACCACCGGAACAGCTGACACCATGATGTTGGTGCTGGTATGCTGGTAACCCTACTGGTATAATTCCTGGTCAAGCTGGTGACCAGCTATGATGGTCTATCCTGTTTGTTTGTTTGTTTTTTTTTAGTTTTAAGTGATTTCCATTGATTACTTTTTTAAAATATGCAGTTATTGCCAATGCATTTATATAAATGATTTGTATTGTGTTTTTAGACAACCAACGGGTATTTAATAAATATAAAATAATGTATTTACATCTTTTTGGTAAATGTATTATTTTTGTCTCTTGTATGTAAATGCATTTAAAGAGAACACTACACAGTCCATGTATTTACATCACACATCATTTTCAGTACTAATGTAGTGGACTGTCATCTGTGTTGTGTGCGTGTTAAAAAATGAAGAGATCCCACACTATGATGCGGTTGACACATGGTTTATTTTTGGCTTCGCAATCTGCATCAAAATATAACAGACACCATCAGACAGCAACTGGAGAATATCTAGTCTAGCCGTGCCTGTCAAGCATTGCATACTGTTACATTTCACCTTCTTATTACAAAAAACAAACATTAAAACATTGCATGGATAATTAAAGGTAGACAGGGTTAAATTTATACAATCATAGATGTGAAATCAGCACGTGTAGCAGCAGCCACTGCATGACTTAATGCTTTTAAGCACATTTTTACAATATTCATAACTTGGATTGCTAATCTCTTGATATAGATATGCTCACCAACAAATACAATTTGTGCAGAAAATCCATAAACATTAAATAATTAACCATATATATATTTTTAATTTCTTTGGGGAGCTGATAAAAACGTACCTCTCATCACACTGACATTCCGCGCACTAAGAATTGCATCAGCTCTACCCTTGCACTCACATACCATGTGACCATGTGAACATTGCTTTCTTTTTATATTCCGGATTAACAGTCGTATTTCAAAGAAGGAGCAAAAACAATAGGACAAAAATTAATTATACAGACTTAAGGGAACCAAACAAAAAATATATATTACTGTGACCACATGACCATTCATCGCCGTTCAACTTTTCTGGGTCTCCTGCATGCTGCCATTAATAAGTAGTAATTTCAATAATCTAGTGTAACAACATTACACTTGCCACATTCACCCCACTGTTTTACACTAGATTATTGGATAAACCAACATCTAGACATATCAGCGTTGTCATTCCACATAAACCACATTAGGTTATACAGCCTCGAAGCTACCTCAATAGAGATTCAGATGAACCATGGAGAGCTAATCCCCAATCCATCATTTGAAAAACCATGCCGTATACACAGTTTCAACAATGACATACACCAACAGTCACTCTATGCTTATGTTCTTAAGCAATCTTAAACATGTGTTGTACACCACAAAAGGTCATTCCACCCAAGTCAAATGAACAGGTGTACAGTCATTTAAATACACTTAAAATAACAGTAATAGGACATAAGCAGAAAAAAACAGTTTAAACTTCCAGAACAGGAAAAACTTTTTGAGTTGACATTGACTCTATCAATCTACTCACAGGTCTGATCAATCTACCAAATCTCGCACATGTTGTCTGCTGTTCACCAGATTCCTTTACACAGTTTTGAGAATCCATAGTGTTTTGAGATGAACTCACAGGTATCTCTCTCACTATTGCTGAAGCATCACAAACATGGTCAACAACGGGCTGATAGTTTGGGATACGGAGTCTTCATTCCGAACGTCGGATATTAATGCTGTCCCATCATTTGATGCAACCTCCAAAGATGCTGAAAGATTGGACATTCTTTCAGAAATGTTCAATTGGTTCAGATTGGTGGCCCACTTTGTGATCCCGAATCTCATGTTCATCACACTGAATTACACCATCTTCTAGTTCACCATTATCCATCCCTGTGACTACATCTAAATCAGCAATCCATTGAGAAGTTCTGTCTACAGTGTGACTTAGCTGATGTTCAGCACTTGATGAATCACAGTTCAAACTCAGGTCACATTCCAAATTCACTGAATCCTCCCAAGTCGGCAAGGCCAAAAAGTTTACAGGCATTAGCAGATTACACACTGTGTACACTGTGCTTTTCCAATGATCTGCCAATTTTCTTTTCCCTTTTTCTCCTTTGTTTGTAAGGAGGACTCTATCGCCCAACTCTAGTTACACTTGCGATTATAATATTCAGCCTGTTTGTGTTGTTGCTGACGTGCATTTAGTTGTGCAAGTGCCATTGCTGATTTGGACAAACGTACGCACATGCAAGTTTCGTGAAATGGTAAGTTATTACCAACACGTCAACTGACTTGTTATTGACATCCTCAGCTACCCAGAAATCGATGCAAACCAATTCTAATGGTGCGGTTGTACTTATCGATACAAGGGGCGCTCTGGCCTCTGGCTCAGGAGTCTTACTCAACACACATCTCTTGCATTGCGACACTCTCCATAGAATTCCAGTAAAACCTCTGCCTTGCTAGCCAAAGAGTGCGGTGCTGGCCCTGATGACCAGCATCGTCATGCACCCCTTTTCAAGTCTTAAGGTTCTTTTTTGCACTGGGTTCTTAGACACCCGGTAAAGTATTCCCAACCTGAATGTAAATTTTCCCCACTGAGTGTCTGAGTGTGCATACAGTTTCTTTTGACTTGTGAACCTTTTCTCTCCTAAAAGGACGTCTACCTCGCTCTACGAAGAACTTCACCCTACTAATCACTAGATCCTGACATTGTTTGTCAAGCAGCACATCATGGGTAAGCTTATTGAGTTGGAACTGCGCCTCATCCACCACCCCCATTGAATGCTGGACATGTGCAACTGCTCTAGCTGTAGCACCTTCCTCCCAGTAATGATGAGAAAGGAGCTCTGCTGACATCTCCTCATGAGACACTTTACGCCCACAAAACTATGAACCTGGTAAGTTGCTTCATGACAAGTCGGTGACCCAGAAATGTACTCAACAACCTCCCCTCTTGTATGTTCACAAGACAAATGGAACATCCCCTGCACTTGCTCAACCCCAAGCATCTCCGCCTCATGCTGTAAGATGTCATATGGTGTTCTGGTCAACCTGTGTAGGATCCTGGAAGTAGCAAAAGGCTACAATGTTTTTTGATCCAGGTATGTATTGTATGTCAAATTCGAAAGGGGCTAGTTTTGCAACCCATCTCTGTTCGCAGGCATCAAGCCTCAGTTTGGTCAAGATGTACTTGAGTGGGTTGTTATCTGTCCAAACTGTAAACCTGTGCCCACACAGCCAATGACTCAATTTATCGCAAATTGCTCGTTTCATTGCCAAAAATTTGCACCTATGGGCTGGATACTTAGACTAAGCATGATTAAGTAACTTTGAGGCAAAGACGATTGGCCTCGCAACCGTATGTCCCTCCTAAACTTGTGAGAGCACAGCCCCAAGTCAGCTCCAAGTTGTGATCTCTGAGACATTGAAACATCATGTCCAGTCTCTGCAAGCTTTCTTCCTCAGTCTTACCAAAGACTAACAGATCATCCAGATAACAGACTTATAAAATTTTGATCACCGAAAATGGTTAGCATCATTCTCATGAACGTAGCCGGACTGTTGCACAGTTCCTGTGGTAGCTGGTTGTACTCATGCAGTCCAAGAGGAGAACTGAAGGCTGTAAACTTATTATCTTTCTCATGTAAAGGAATGTTTTAAAGGAATGCAGTCCAAGACGAGAACTGAAGGCTGTAAACTTCTTATCTTCCTCATGTAAAGGAATGTTGTAGTACCCAGGTGTTAAGTCCATTGTACTAAACAAGGCATTCTCCCCCAACGCCGCTAGAACGTCTGCTTGATATGGGAGAGGATGTGCGTCCTTTACTGTACGTGCATTCAGCCACCAAAAGTCCGTGCACAACCTTAGGTCACCATTTTTCTTCCAAGCTAGCACTAATGGTGACACAAACTCATTGGACGATTTCCTGATATTTCCTTCTGCTCCATCTCATTGAGAGTCTATTTCAGTTTTAAATAGTTCGCCGGGGAAACTCTACGGTTAGGTAGTCGGAAGGACTTGTCATCGGTCAAACGAATGCTGTGACAGAACCCCTCCACTTTACCACAATCCAACAAAAGTCTAGAGAAAGCACGTTCATATTTCTTTATCTGACCAATGAGCCTGCTTCTCCAGAAAGGTGACACCTCACAATCTTCTAATTTTAAGTCTTTGAGGCCCAGCTCATCCAAACGACTGTCACTGCAGTTCTTAGACACTGCGTTCTTTGCTGTTAAACTACCACAAGAACTGCCACTACTCATTGCTAAATTCTGGAAAACTCCTTGTTCTTGCACGTGATCGAAATCTTCCAAAGCTATGCATGGGTAGACATCAGCCAATTTCGCATTCTTGTGCAGCACAGTTTCAGAGTTTGTCGGGTTTATTATCTTCACCGGGAGCCAACCATTGCCCCATAGGGGCGAGAGCACCCTGCTGACAAGGACATTATGATCACAGCGAGAGGTACTAGGTTCAACCGTGCTGCCTACTGAGAGTTTCAGTCCTGGTGGAAGCCGACCCCAGACAAGGTGCTCGCTCATTGGCTGAAAAACCACTGCAGATTTGGACTTCAAAGTACCAACCTTGTCAGGGATAGTACTACCTCTCCACCTCTCAATGCTAGAAAGCATACGAAGAAACTGAGAATCCTCACTCTGATTTGTTTGATCTGGTTTATCCGAAACTCTCCAGGACCACTCATTTGACTTCATCTCCCTGATCAAATCGAGGTTTCAGCACGTTGGTGCCAATGATAGGCTGTTCAACCTGTCCAATAAGAACTGGGACATTAAAACTGAATCCATATATCTCAAGTTTCAGGTCGCATATTCCTTCAGGACTAGTCTGCTTCCTAACGCACCCCACCAGGATAATGTCTGATGGAGGAAACAGTTCCTGATCCAGGACTCCAGCTTCTCTTAACTCAGGTACCATATAGAGTAGTCACCATTGAACAACTGTCTAGCATACCCCTCAAACAAATTTTGTCTTGTACCAAAACATTGGTGTAAAATAGACTATCATTCTGCATTCTGATTAAATAGTGTTTTGAAAAATTACAGTTTTGTCTTTATGTACGCTCTCACAATAAAATGAATAGACGGACTCCACATCAGTATCCATGGAGGAAATTTAATTTCGCCCCACATTGCCCTCCCCCCAATGGGGGCTCTCTAGTTTCCCTGAAGTGCTCTTTGTCTGCCAGAGCTTTCCCCGGACACAGTTTTATAGCAATCAAAGCTTGTATGCCCAGAGGAAAAGCACTTAAAGTAGAGATTGTACATCCTGCAGTGGGCAGTAGTACTGTGGTCTTTACTAGAACAAACTCTACATTCACGGTCTGTCTGTTAGGATTCTTGGACCAACTACCATGCACAGACTGTGCATTGTACACCAGAGCCTTTTCCAACATGGTCATGACTTTGTCTAGAGTGCCATTATCTGTAACTGGTGCAGGGGTTTTTGACCTATGAGGAGACAAAGGTGAGTCATCGATAGACTCCAGAACTGTTTGTTGACACACAACTTGCTTTGTCACTTTTTGCTCCCTAAGCCTTTCGTCCAATCTCTCTTGGACCTTGGTAGCTGTCCAAGACTGTGCAGGTTTGCTTTTGAACAGTAAAGACAGTTCCTTATCAGGGCAGTGCCAAATAAACATTACAGCCAGCTCTCTGCGCCGATTACCTAAGGTTCTCCCCTCCTCTCTGAGGCTCTATTCAACTACTTCAGCTGCTTTGTTCAGTCTTATCCAGTAATCCAAAGAAATCTCATTAGAGTAAGATTTTACAGAATAGAAATCTGCTAGAGGTAACCCTGAGCTACTGTAATTGCTAAAGTGGTGTCTTAGTACTGTGAACACAGCATCTACAGTTGGAGTAACCATTCTGTTGCTTAGCCAGGCCTTTATGATGTCCCTTGCCCTCCCCATTAGTCTGTCCATCACTTCTCCAACCCTTTCGGTGTCTTCTACTTCTTTCTTGTCAAAATAATACTCGCATCAGCTCTTCCCACTCCATCATGGAGCACTTATCAGTACCATCTCCACTATAATAAGGTGGTGCAGTTACCTCTGACTTCACTACCAAATTTAACTTAGAAGCATCAATAATGGTTGCATTCGACATATTACTCTTGGTGTTATCTCCTAAATAACCACTAGTTAGCAGATTTGAGTGTCTAGTCTGCAACAAACTGTCTCTGATAGCTTCACCAATTTCAGATCCAATTTGTCTGATAAGGCTACTCATGTCACTTGGGCCTCAAAAAAATGTTTTAGTTGACAAAGAAATAATTTTAAACCACAATCAAATTGTCCTTAAAGTCAAGGATGAAGTAAAGTCAGATGAACCGCTCCAGTCACGCCAATCAACTATGATGTCACCACAGTCCCAGGACAGACAGTCACTCTTTCAGCATCCCAGGTGGCCAGCTACCAGCAAACCAAATGATGGGTCATGGCACCATTTTGTAGTGGACTTTCTTCTGCGTTGTGCGCGTGTTGAAAAAATTAAGTGATCCCACACTATGATGTGGTTGACACATGGTTTATTTTTGGCTTCGCAATCTGCATAAAAACATAACGGACATCATCAGACAGCAACTGGAAAATATCTAGTCTAGCCGTGCCTCACATCACACTAACATTTCGTGAACTAGAGAAGGCTATAACATATATCAACAATTATAAAATCAAAGATAGTAGTGATATAAGAAGAAAGAAAACACAGGAAAATAAACCATAAAATAAATACCATAATGGTCCATTTACGTACCTGCATCAAAATATAACAGACACCATCAGACAGCAACTGGAGAATATCTAGTCTAGCTGTGTCTGTCAAGCATTGCATACTGTTACATTTCACCTTCTTATTACAAAAAAATACATTAAAACCTTGCATGGATCATTAAAGGTAAACAGGTTTAAATTTATACAAGCATAGATGTGCAATCAGCACGTGTAGCAGCAGCCACTGCATGACATAATGCTTCAATTAAGCACATTTTTACAATATTCATAATCTCTTAATATAGAAATGCTCACCAACAAATACAATTGGTGCAGAAAATCCATAAACATTAAATAATTAACCATATTTTAAAACATTTTTATTTTCTTTGGGGAGCTGATAAAAACATACCTCTCATCATATTGCCATTCCGCGAACTAGAGAGGGCGCACGGAAATTACACCAGCTCTACCCTTGCACTCACACAACATGTGACTTAAATGAACCTTGCTTCCTCTTTATATTCAGGATTAACAGTCTCATTCCAAAGAAGGAGCAAAAACAATAGCACAAAAATGAATTATAT